>JAKSZP010004571.1:0-49238 GCA_022478985.1 Massospora cicadina
TAGAACTTGAGCTTTGCGATAGAATCAATCCACAAATATGTCAATTGCTTCATCTTTCTTAAAGCTGATGTTCATAAAATTAGATTTTCTGGTCGACATCTGTTCTGGACCTCCAAATTCATGAAGCACAGCCTCCTTGACTTTGGCATATGTTGAATTTTTGTTAATGTGAGGCATAATCAACTCAATGCTCCACTCATCCAAGCAGTTAATCATGGTGGCTGTTTTGTTGCAGTCGCTGGCCCCATGCATAGCCATTTCAAAATGTTTGACAAATGTGGTAATACTTCCATTCTTGTCAAAGGCTGGCAGGTTTGCTGGTTTATAATTATTGCTTACCCATTCCTGGGTATCACGATTACTTCTTAGGTTGACTAGAGCCAGGTGTACTAGGGCGTTGGGGCATCATATCCCAGTTTGAGGTGCTAGGGTTGGCCAAGGCAACCATATTGCTAGGAAGTTATTGACGTGGCCCAGCATCCATTTTGGTAGCTATTTCTGAAGCTTCATCCTCATAATATTTGGAAGAATTTCCAGTCAAGTGGGTTGTAGTACACTGACAACGCCTGTCATCCAGAGCTCAAATTTGCTCGTTGATTTCATTTTCTCAATTGACATGATTGCAGTTTTTTAATTTTAATTTCGCAATTTCCTCATTCAGGCTAGTAGCTTGTAGCTGCAAGGTGGAAATCACTTGTCCTTTTCTTTTATGGCCTTCTTGCACTGGTTCAATTCTCCATGGAGATTATTGTTTAACTCATTAATAACATTAACATCATCATTGAGATTATTGATCTATAGATTAAGATGATCAATAGAGTCTTGATTTTTTTTTTATTTTTCGACCGTTGGTCCTCAAATTGTGTTTACCAGTAATTAATTTTTCTGGTGTATTCATCCTTCATATGTGAAATTTAAGTGCTCAGGCATCAAAACTGGTCACAGAATTCTTTGTTATGGTTTGTCAGACATTCTCCTTCTTGACTTAAAAAGAATGTTGGAGGTATTAGCGCTCCTGAATCTGCTACCATGATTGGCCCATCTCCTGCCCAATCATCAAATAATATTGTGGTTATCAATGATATGAGTACAAATGGCGAAAAGATTTTGGCGGATTCTTGGTGGAATCCTAACTATCAGAAAAATATGGTTTATAATAAAAAATGGCTTAAAAAGGTAATAACTAATAATAGGATTACTCCAACTTCTTGGCCAAATTTGGGATGTTCATTACCACATGGGTTTGATCACCGCTGAGGTGAGAAAATTTTACTCAATGATGATAGGGTGCATATTAACCAATCATAACCACATGAGTCTGACCACCTCTGAGGTGAGAAGATTTTACTCACTGGTGATTGGATACAATAAATCAAATTGTTACTACACAGGTCAGTTTTGCCTCAAAAATATTTATCTTCAATCTGATAGGCTGAAAGCCTATATTTCCTAATCTAGATGACTCAGCTCTATATACTTTTGCCTCAAATACCCATGGTCTCAAAATTTGAGCTAGTTTAAATAGGAGATACTAGTATCAAGGAAAGGACATTCTTTGGGTTTGCCCTGCTTAAACAATAAAAAACTTAAAAAACTTTAACAAAGTGCTATTTATTACTTTTATAAAAAAGTAAAATTTTCACTATAAACAAAATATTTGTGGCATCCATCGGCGGATCCCACAAACTGATGCTCACTACAGGGGATCCCCTGAATAGTTTGATAAGTATTAAAGAAATGGAGAGTGTCACCTGTTAAGTGCAAAATGGGGAAGGGACTGAAGACAATGATCGAATGGACAGCCCTACTTCTTTGATGTTTGAAGAAGAACAATTTGAGCGCATATTAATACCTGAGTCTTGTCGCATCACTTGGCCAGCCACTGAAGCTGTGAGAGACCTTACTCATGGTATCCTTAACCCTGGTGACATTGCATCCCGCGAATGAGCATCTCTGGTTGAGGAACGCCGCTTGTTTCTCTATGAGACTTGTGTCCTCCCAGAGACCTATGGTCAGCTTAAAAATTTGACCACCTACATATGCAAGTTTTCTCACCCTGCCTTGGTACACATGATGCATCTCTTAACTGGACATCATGAAGAGTTACATCGACACCTAGATACTCATGCAGCTCTGAATTTAGCTCATGATAGGTTGTATCAACAGACCTCTGAACATCTTGGAGCAGTTAGATCTGGTGTGGAAGCTAGTTGTAACTTCATCATACAGTTGCATGATCAACTTACTACTATGGACACTGGGATTGTAAAGTATGTTGAGGAGGCCATGAAGATTTTCTGGGATGAACTGAACGCTTCCTCCGCTAGCACCCGCTCGTTGTTGGAGGAGTTTGCTAATGAACTTGAAAAGCACAATGAGCAAACGCACTGTGACTTTTCAGCCCCCAACTCTGTCCTTCAAGAGAAATATGAACAGTGTGTGGCTGTGGTGGAGCGACAGTTAATTCAGGCCTTTTCGCGTATTGATGAGCTTGAATGTCATCTGTTGCTTGAACCATCTAGAGCCACCACCACCATTGCAGCCAAGGTTGCTCAGATAGAAAAGGAGCTAGCTCTCAAAGCTTCATTTGAAAATACCAAATATTTGGAACGTCGCCTGACTGAATGCAAAACCGAAGCAAAAGTGATAAAAGCTTTGCTGGAAAGACCTGTGCTGTTGAAGGAAGTATTTAGTTGACTAACACAGGTCGAGCAGAAGTATGAACAGATTAAGGGAGGAGTACAAGGCCCCAGCTCCCACACTCGTGACGATGAAGGGTGTAAAAAAATGAAAGAAGAGCTGAAGAACCACGTGAAAGCCGTGGAAACTTCTCAATTAAACCTAAGCTCAATGGTGTCACAACTCCATTTTCAAGTCACTGCAATGGAGAGCTGAGTGGAAGATTTTGAAACTCATAAATCAGAGATTGAAGCTCAACTGAGACTATGTGAATCTGGGCCCCTAGAAGCCCTCTCTAAAATGGAAACCTGGCTTGAAGCCATGAATGACCAGTTCAATCACCTTTTGTGGACCTTTGATCAGTTAAGCTACCGCTCTGAAACCTTGGAAGCAGAAGCTCCAGCTATTCATACCCTTACTGGGAATGACTATAATTCATTCAAACCAACGTTTAAATACAAGTTTATCCCCGGTGAGGTAGCATTGCTTCTTTTTTATACGTTTATGAAGCAGCTATGGAAGGGGCGACTGACCATCAGAAGGCCAAACATATCCTTTCCTGTTTGGGCCGCATGGCACAAGAGGTGATGGTCCCACATATGGATGCTCTTAACTCCTGGTCCGAAGTTAAAGAGGCCCTCATAAACACGTTCAGTTCAAAACAGGATTTAAGTATGAAAAAGCAAGCCTTTATGCATATGAGTATCCAAAAAGGAGAGTCAGTGGTCGCTTTTGCGGAATGATTTTATATGGAAGCACAGACGTTGTTAACTTCAAAGATGTTGACTTTGGATGATGCTGTAGCCGTTTTGACTGGAGTGGCTACTTACCCATTGCTAGCGATGCACATCACCTCAGTTAAATGCTATTTCCATACCATTCAAGACATCAAGGAGGCGTTAATAGATGTCGCTGGTTTCCATAAGCCCAAAGTTTCATGCGGAGCAGTATCTTGTCCTCATGTTTTAACCATTGAGGATTCAAAGCCTAAGCCTCAGCCTTAGCTATTGAAGACAAGAAGGAGCCCCTTCATATAATGGGCCCTTAAGAGCAAAACCCCAAAGCAAAATGTCCTGAACGCCCTCGGTGCGAATACTGCAACAAGTTTGGACACAAGGAGGCTGTGTGCTGGTAAAAGAAAGCTGACGCCAAGGAACAGGAGCAGGGAAAAGAAATGTCAGCATAGGGAAAGGCACACCTATTGCTGACAAATCTCATGTGCCTGACTCATTTAAACAACTGATGCCATTACCTCGCGTTACCAATACACCAGGGGATGATTCTGAGGGGAGTATGGATGAGGTTAGCTATTACGTTGTAGGAGTACCTGCTGAAGTGGAACTCCCCAATCGCTTGAATGCTGGAGGAGTGGATGAAGCCACCATACCTGAAGAGATGTATCTCTGCCAAGTTCTAGTGTAGCCAGTCATTATTGATACTACCAGCGACGCAGATGAGGTGTTGTCTCACCTTATCCGCCCTATCCAGCATGGCCATACCATGCAGTCCATCCAGGAAAATTACCCTGAGACCGCGTGCAAATTAACTTTCAATTCCCATCTTAAGGAGGTCTTAGCGCTATCGCCCACTTTTGGGGGATACTTACAAAGGTCAAAGTGGTTATCCAAAAAGTTCAGGTAATGGCTATCTTAGATACAGGCTCCCTGGTGAACGTAATATCCTCAAAGTTGATGAAAAAGATCAATCTTGCACCTGACTTGGAGTACAACCAAGACTTTAGAACTGCTGGTCCTATCAACACCCACGCACTGGGTGCTTACTCGTCCCTTCCCATTTGTATTAGGAAGCTTATTCTATCAGCCCCCACAGTGGCTTTGGATAATAACGCTTATGATATGTCTATAGATACTCAGTTTATGATTGAATATGATGGCATTATCAATATGAAGCAAGGGTTCTTATTATTGCTCAATTATAAAGTCCCCTTAGTTCTAGCTAATACAGAACCCAGCAAGAAGGAATACTCTTGCATGTATACCAACCTCACAAAAACAGTGACTAAAGAAGGGCAGGCTGCCAATGAGCTCTGCACCCCCTTCCTACATCAAGTGGCTGATAAGGTGTTATACTACCATAACCGCATCACCCTCAAGAAGCAGTAAGCTTGGTTCGATTTGGGAGGGATCTTTCTCCATCAGCTACAAAAGAGGCAATGAATACTCCATCAAATCATTAGCAATAGTAGTTACTATAAACTGGGTACATAGCTGTTTCCTACGATCCTACACCCCTCCCAACATTCTTAAGGAGGACAATGTCAGACATTCTCCTTCTCAACTTAAGAAAAAGAATGTTGGAGGTATTAGCGCTCCTGAATCTGCTACCATGATTGGCCCATCTCCTGCCCAATCATCAAATAATATTGTGGTTATCAATGATATGAGTACAAATGGCGAAAAGACCTTGGAGGATTCTCGGTGGAATCCTAACTATTGGAAAAATATAGTTTATAACAAAAAATGACTTAAAAAGGTAATAACTAGTAATAGGATTACTCCGACTTCTCAGCTGAATTCAGGATGTTTGTTACCACACGGGTTTGATCACCTCTGAGGTGAGAAGATATTACTTGACGATGATAGGGTGCAAATTAACCAATCAATACCACATGTGTCTGACCACCGCCAAGGTGAGAAGACTTACTCGACAATGATAGGGTGCATATTAACCAATCATTACCACATGAGTCTGACCACCGCCAAGGTGAGAATATTTTACTCGCTGGTGATTGGATACAATACATCAAATCTTTACTACATAGGTTGTTTTGCCTCAGAAATATTTATCTTCAATCTGATAGGCCAAAAGCCTATATTTCCTAATCTAGATGACTCAGCTCTATATACTTTTGCCTCAAATACCCATGGTCTCAAAATTTGAACTAGTTTAAATAGGAAATACTAGTTTCAAGAAAAGGACCTTCTTTGGGTTTGCCCTGCTTAAACAATAAAAAACTTAAACAGTAACAAAGCGCTATTTATTACTTTTATTAAAAAGTAAAATTATCACTTTGAACAAGTTATTTGTGACATCTGTCAGAGGATCCCACATGATTTAACTGTGCCTCTTGGGCTTCATGATTAAGCCTCATGGACTCTGAAGCATTAATAGAAGTCTGAGTGATATTGCTGACCCAAGATTTGGTGACTCCTCTTTCCTCTAAGAAATTTTCAAAGATAGGATGAAATCTGTCATTTAGCTCTTGTGCTAATACTGCTACCCGGTCATTAGCCCAAGTAGCTAAGTTGTGATTTGCCTCTAAACTCAAACGGACCTCAGCGAAGTTGGCTTCCAATCGCTCATTTAGAATTCGGCCCACCTGGCTGGAGTTGTGAGAGAAGTTCACTAACTCAGTAATGGCTGCATGATGGTGGTTGATTGTCATCTGAGAATTTCTAGATGTGGGATGTATGAATTCAATTAAGTATTGGGTGATATTCTCTATCCCAATTAAATTGTTATGGATCTGAGCTACACTTAATGATGATGAGCAAGATATCTCATCCACAACACATATTGCTGTCAATGGCAGTAAAAAGGGTTGCTACTATTGTCCGCGGGCCCTTGTCCTAATTAATACCCTCTTAACAACTGCTGCTCAAGACGTTCCAGCTCTTCAGGTGAATTCAGATCAATGGGATAGTTAATAATGGGTACTTCTTCCCAATTAAATTGGGACAATGTCATTTCAGTGTTCCCATTGGGCCCAGTGATGGTTCTAAATAATTGATTGAATTGCTCCCCTGTTCAGTGTAATCACCATCTGCGGTCCCAGCCATTAGCGCCAATTGTTGAATTTGGGTGTCTGCTTCAGAGGGCTGTTTTTCTTCAAGGGTGGGATGTGGTTTTGAGCGTCTATTGTATGAGGACAATAGACAGGATGGTGAATTTAAAATTTATAATATAGCTTCTTGGTAAACTCCAATTATATACCCTGTCATTTCACTTGGACGATGGCACGCCGCCCTGATCCTACTGATCCCAAGTAAAAATCAACTAATACAAAACGAAGTGCTAACGCAAAAAGTTTATAAGATAAATTATAAACTTGTCCAGTAGAGGAAATATATTTTATTAGTGTCAACTTGAGGGTTATATATAGGGTTCGATGTTCACCACATCTTACACATGACGTCTTATTTTCAGTGACACTTGGTCACATAAAATGTTTGTAAGAACGTCTATGTATACTTTGACTCAGGGCATCATGCTCAGCCTCAAGGTCGGTGTAAACACTGTCATCATTCTTGAGATGGCGTTTCATACACATCTTTAAAATAGCTGAACCAATTCACTTTCACGTGCAATTGACAGCACATACCAAGGCGATTTGTATCACTAATTAGTAATTAATTTGATCAAAAACTCAACTGACATTAAAATCTAATTTTGATATAGACCAACAAGCCCACGTGCCCAAGTCATTAAGTTAAAACTTAATCTAGGTCTGACCTAACCAGCAAAGCCCTTGAGCCCATGTTATCATAGTCAAATATAATTAAGTCAAATCGCTAGACCGTGGTTTCTAAGCTTTGCATAAGCTTAGAATATACCTGGTCCATAATCGCTGATATCTGATATGATCCATAATAAGATTTTAAACATGCTAACCTAATTATGTCCCTATCAAATATCCAACAATTAGGTCCAGTCAATTACTCAACACTCAGCCTCATTTTTAATATGGGGTTTTTTAAGGTTAAGCATATTGGTATCAAAATATGAGGTTTATTTGCAAAACCTTTATCTCTTTATAACTTATTGTTAAAATCTGATGTTCCTATGATAATAGTCTCCAGCGATTAACTGCACTGGTTTTAGTATTATGTGCATTATCCGCATTGACTGATGCTAAAATAGATATATAATTTATAATAATATGGAGACTTTTATCCATAGCAAATATAGATAAGCACAGTTGATAGGTGGTCCAATACTAAACTTGGAATGCTCCACTTGATGATAATTATACTGACAAATAAGTACTTCTTTCCTCTTCTGGATGAACCTAATTTAACTCTAGATTCAGAGGTTCTCAGCATTAGTTTCCATTACATTGAGTTGCTATAGAATTGCTTCTCTTCTAAGGATATCCAATCCTTACTCTTTATCACACAAAAGAGTCAAAAATCACTGTATTACAACAATAATAAACTGAAGATGAATAGAACTAGAACTTAGGGTTTAGATCTGCTTTATTGTTATGGGCTAGTGAATTTAAAGCGGAATTTGGCGCTCAACTCTTCTGTTGGTGCCTCAGTATTGAAATGGCATCCATTACTATAGAAATTTTTTCAATGTCTTTTATGACGATGGGCTTCTCCATCAGGCTAAGGATTCCTCCATAGGATATCTCAGAAAACTAAAGTGGAAAAAGAAAGAGAATGTGTCCCTAACGTATCTGCTCAATGAAATCTAATCAACCACATCTGGCTAGTGACCTTCTTAGGTAATAGAACTCTTTGCCCATTATAGAAGGTCATGAACCAACTGGTCAATTTGCTAATTGAAGATGGCATCACTCACACATTGATGAATCCCCCTTGGGTTGGGACCATCTAGTACTAAAAAAAAGATGGCATCACTCACTAATAACTGCTAAAAAAATATCCAATTGGTTGGTGATGAAACCTGACCAATTCCAATTAGTATACTTAATAGTTATACAAAGAATAACTATCAGATGAATCAATTATGTCATAAACTCTGCCCAACAGAATCTTATTATTTTTGCGGATTGACCCCAGTGGATCCAAAACTGGCGAATTACCCCAAAATACTGCTGGCATTGTTAAACCAATATTTAAATCAGCTGATATCAAAATATCCGCTAGTGGGACCTATCCTCTAGTGAACCAGAAGATTCTTTAACCTAGGAAGATGGAAATGTGGGAAAACCCTTAACACATCCCCCTCTTGCCTAAGTTTTCAGTTAGAGGTAAGATTAGGATAGTAGAATGCCACCTTGGGCCAGGTGGAATACTCTAAAGTTTCAGCGGAGCACAGCCCTTTCCACACTCAAAGTAGCTTATGACAATCTTTGGCATGCGGTTCCTCTTCCTTTCTTCCTTGTTGCCACCTCTGCAGAGTGCAGTCCTCATGACTCACTGCCAAGCCAGCATAGTTAGTTGTTCATGCCAATGCTAGTTCTGGTAAGCCATTTTCCCACCAGTCAGGTTTATATGACCCTTTGTTGTTTAAAGATCTTGGTTTGGCGTCCTCAATTTTTGATTGCTATACTCCCCCAGGCTGGGGTCTCCATTTTCAATCAGAGCAGATATATAGTAAAGACTACTCTAAATGAATCAGAGCCAAAATGCCCTGGTTTTACTAGCGACAATGGTCTTCTCCATTGTAACTCATCCCCTTTACTAGGTGGGACTACCACCAATGCATTTTCTGCAGCAAAATAAAAACAATTTATTTAGTTAAAGTTTTTTGTTCCATATGTTTTTCTATTTCTTTTTTATATATTATCATTTTTTTGGTTTCTCTTTTTTCTATGACTTGACCTACACTCAGTTCAGCAGTCCATCTTTTCATTATTCCCCACAAACTGGTTCCTATGTATACTTTGACCTACCAGTTTCCAAGGTTCAGAGGTCTACTTTAAGACTTAACCATCTACTTTGGTTCAGCGGTCCTTCTTTAGGACTTAGCCAAAATATTAGGACATAGTCATTTTAATGGTTCAGCGATCCTTCAGGAACATTTCATTATGTTTATTATTTTTTCTTGGATCTAATACTTTAAGTATTTTGCATGGACATGGTTTACTTTTTGCCCATCTGCAATGTTCTTGATGGTATATGCGTCCATCACCAACTTAAGTATAATTTTGAACAGACACAACCACAGCACATCCAGCTTGTTTTTTCTCTCAAAGCCATGTTATAGCAATATGATACCCTATCACCCACATGGTATTTGCTTAGAGCTGGTCAGTCTTTGTCATCCGTCATCTTGGCCTTAATTTTTGCTTCAAGGTCATATCAAATTCTTGTGATTGCACTTTGATCAGTATATTTGATAATCAGAGTAGGTATTGATTGGCACATATCCCCAATGTTGGATTGAAAGCCAAATAAAGAATCAGTAGTAACACAGCCCTTCGCCCATATAGTAATTCAATTGGCATTTTTTCCAGTCACCGTATGGTGGCTGATGTTGCAGGTGAATGTTACCAAACTGATGTAGGTTCCCCACATAAGAAAATTTTCCAGCGCCAATTTCCTCACTGTTTAAGCTAGCATTCTGTTCACTATTTCTACCAGTCCATTAGTTTCTTGCCTGTATGGAACTGATATGAATCCTCTTATTCCCATTTTCACATTCAGCCTAGGGATCACAAGAGAAGTGGAACAAATTTTGTTATTGATCAACAAGACTAGCAGGCATCAATGCTGAAAAATGATTTGATCCAGAATAAAGCGCAAAGTGATTGTAGCATCTACTTTACTTAGTGCCTTTGTTTTCATCCATTTAGTTATATGTTTGTTTGCAACTATGATGCACTTGACTCCCCCAAATACTCATATTCAGTGGTCCTATTATGTCAATTGACACTGTATGCCAAGAAAATCTGGTGTGGACCAGTCAATATTTAGTAGTATTCTTGTGTATTTTGTGTAGTTCTCACTTCACACAGAAAGCCAGATAGTTTGTGACATCATATTTGATTAATTACCAGTAGTAATACTGGTAAATATGGTCAGTTGTTTTTCTCAGGGCTCCATGCCTGAAAACTTTATGAGCAGATTGGATCATTTCCGTTCATTCTTATGGTTCCAGAATTATTAATCGTTTTCCATCAATCATATTAAAGACTTGCCCATTTTGGGTCTCAGTGTTTTCAATCACTTTTCAAAGTGCACTTTGGATTTCTTGGGGCTCTTCCAAAATCTCTCCATCAACCATCCACTGGAATAAAACTGTTAGCATGATGGTGTACCAATTGGACTGCGGGTAATCTCAACAGGCCATCCACGTTCTGATGGGAGGCTTCTGCTTAGGGTATTAATTCAAAGTCATACACTTGTAGTTTTAGTGCCCATTGGGCAAAGTCCCTACAGCTCCTTGAGGTTGTGTAAGCCAGCGTTGGGAGGAGTAGTCTGTCACCACTTTGAAGTGCATACCATGGATTTACACCCAGAATTGCTTATAGGCGTAAATTACTGAAAGGCATTCATGATATGTAACGGTGTAGTTCTGTTCTGCTGCTGATAGTTTTAAATTTATTGCGGGGAAGGCCGACCATGGGACAGACACTTCCAAATTTTGACTCAGAAGAGATAAAACTTAGTACCAGGGAAGGCACACCAGAGAAGCGATGCTATCTCTTGTTGTCAGCGGGAACGCCACTTATGGGGAGGGGGAGGGAACGTGTAGAGGGGCCATAGCCACAACTGAACACGTGTGGAGGAAGGGGTCTGATTTGATGAACCAGACTGGGAACCAGGAGGAGACCAGCTGTCAGCGACGCTGTGGGAGGTATCCAAACATCCACACTTGAAAGTGGTCCACCAAATGAGACCAGTATCTGTGGACAGCTTCTGGGAAGGTGGGTGTGGAGCCTGCGATGGCATCTAAGACAATCGTGTGGATGGTCCACATGGCGATTACAACCACCAAAGCACAGAGGGAGGGTGGAAGAGAGGGGGCCATTGATAGAGCAAACATATCCTTGACAGACTGAAGGGATGCGTTTGATCCTGGCCAGCAGACGTTGAACTTCGCGCCATATCACTTTAGAGGTAGGGAACTTCTCCAGGCGGTGGAACAGCGTTCCGTACTGGCCACACATGACACAGGATGAGTGTAAAGCGTTAGAGCGCTCAGCTGTATGATACACCCGCCTCAGGCAGCGCCACACATGGGAGCGGACTTGAGGCTGCAACAGAGGATGGTGTACGTATTTCCAGATAGTTTTTGGGTCTCAATGGAGTAAGGGATGTCCATCATGTCCAGGTAGTCCACCCTGGATAGGACATGGGGCCAAATGGGGATCACGCCATCATGGATGGGTAGCCCCTGTACCTCTTGTGTGAACTGAGGAGAGGGGCGGCCTCTTTGGGTTGTATGTCTGCTAATACAAATTCTCCACTCAGCGCTCCGTATGGAGAGTAGGATTCATTTGTAGTGGGTTTTAGTCCCGTGAGGACCTGTGGCCGATGTGTGTGATGCGAGGTATATCATCAGGGAGTGGGGGTTCGATGGATTGTTGAGACCCAAGGCGCAGGAGAAGTTGGAGCGGGCTGCACGGGACCAGTGTTGGGAGGGGAGTGTAGGGGCGGTGACGGCTGCAATCCAGGTGCCCAGGATCTTGGCAGCATGGGCCTTGAAATCAAGCAGGCCCATGCCACCATGATGATGGGGGCCAAACATGACTCTCTAGCCATACTGGTGGAGGGCGGCCTGACCAAAGCCATCCTTGCAGCAAGGCATACAAGGATTTGAAGAAGCTTGAGGAGAAGGGGATGGCGTGGGCTCCGAACCAGACTTTGGAGAGGAGCATAGAGTTGGCTAAAACAACCCTACCAGTAAGGGAAGTAGGGTGGGCTCTGAGAGAGGCGATTCACTTCGTCACATTGTCCAGAATACGGCACTCCATTACTGCTGACGCATATCCGCCTGCCTCCATCCACACGCCCAGATGGTGTACCGGTCCTATGGTAGGACGTGGCGCAAAGGGAGCACCAGTGGGGCGGTGTGTGTTGACTTAGTAGGGCGAGGACGTGGGTGAGCAGATGGGACAGGTTGTGAACTAATTGCTGGGGTTCAGCAGTTCTGAAACTGACCAAGGAGGATGATTTTGGTTTTGGAAGCGTTCAGTGCCACGTTGCTTACCCAGGAATACTCCTGGATGAGAGCTTCAAGTGCGCGTGCATCTTGATTATTAGACACCCCAACCACACAATCATTTGCAAACGCCATTACCTTGACTGGAGCTTGGCCTGGCACATGGACCCCGATGAGTTGGGCATTCGCATTTTGCAGTAGTGGGTCAAGGCTGAAGTTGTATAAGAGTGAGCTGAGGGGATCCCCTTGTCGCAAGCCCCTTTGAGGGCGGACTACTTCCGTTAGGAAGCCAGGGCCACGTACTGCCATTGTTGCAGATTCCGTGAGCAGCATCACCCAGTTGATGAAGCGAGGGGGTAGGCAGAATTGATGGAGGCAGTCCCTGAGGTATTCCCAATTTACTCTATCATAGGCCTTTTGTTGGTCCAAGAATATAAGTGCCCCAGAGGCTGTGGATTGACATACATTAGCCACAGAGTGCATGTTATCACAAATTGACCTTCTGGGTATGAAACTGAATTGTTCTGGGGAGATGGTGGCAGATGCTACAGTCCCTAAACGGTTAGCCATGATTTTTGTTAAAATTTTAGTGTATGTGTTTGTTAGAGAAATGGGGCACCAGTTGGCTAAGTCTAGCTTATCCCCTTTCTTGAAGAGTGTGAAAGTAAAGGCCTCATGTCCTCCTGGTAGGAGGCGCGTTTCCAACAGGCTTTGGTTAAGTGAGGCGAGTAGCAATAGGGATATATATTTTAAATACTTTTTGTAAAACTCATATGGAATGCCATCTGGGCCTGGGCATTTTTGGTTTGGCGCACCGCAAATGGCTGTCCATAATTCAGTTGGAGTAATCAAATTCATTATTTCCGGGTATCAGAAAATGGTGTGGATGTGGGCTCAGTCGAGAAATTCCGCCACTTTGGCTGGCTGAATTGGATCAGATTGGTACAACTCAGAGTAATACTTTTGTGTTTCGATTGCCACTTCAGCTGGCGTATCCGCAATGGAATCGTCTGATCTTTGCACCTGTGTGCAGGCCACACTCTGGTGTGATGCAAAAAAAATTTTTAAAAAATACGCGGTGTACTTGTCACCTTTTGTGATGCATATGGCCCTGTACTGAACACAAACCCGATGTTTGTGTTGCCTTTCAAGTGCATTGAGGTGGGTGGCTGCCTCCGCCCACTTCTGGCCCCATGCAGAGCTGTATCCTGTAGCTGGGATGTTGGACTCCATGTGTGCCAACTCTGCCAGAGCGCGCGAAATGACCACTGATGTGGCTCATGAGCATCTGGAGGAGAGATGGCGAGAGTGGCGGATGGTGTCATCTTTGAAAGTTGCCCATGTGGAAATGGGGTCTGCGCAAAACAGTGCAACAAACTTTTTGCCAAAGTTGCCACTTCTACCCATGTGGAAAATCCTGGCGATGTGAGCTCGGAGGGGCGGATTTTGCACCAATGTGGGGCCTTAGCAGCTGTGACAGGTAGGTGGTAGGTTAGCAAGACCAGTCAATGGTCAGAGAATTCCATTTTTGTTGTTTTGAAGTGGGAGATGTGGGGTTGGAATTTCGCTGGCATTAGGATAAGGTCAATGCGGGTCATGGACCTTAGTTGGCCATTGTGGATGTGGGGACACGTCATGTTTTTGAGGAGCGGGGCATGTCATGGCAGCGTATCCATTAACCCAAGGGTGGCCTTTAGAATGCGCAGTTTTATGTGACCCTGGGGGGCATGGGGTGAGGAAGGCCACCGGTCCGTTGGTGTGTTTAACCAACAGTTCATGTCACTGACTAGGAAAGAGTTTGGGGGTAGCGGGAGGGATTTGACCAATGAGAAAAATTCCTGACGCTTGCATGCACTGTTTGGGGCATAGATGTTGATGATTGCGTGCACTATGTCAGCCCACGAGAAAGTGACAATGAGAACTCGGCCATTTAGGAATGTTTCTGAAGATAAAAATTTTGAAAAACTTATTTTTCCAAATTAGCACCCCACAGTGCTTTGACCAAAAGGATAGGGATGGGAGGAGCATTGTTTTCCAAGCTTCCTTGGAACCTTGTGGACAGTGGGACTCCTGGATTGCCAGGATATCCACACATAAATTGTGTTGTAAAAAACTCAGTTTACTAGCCTGGGATGGGGAGGCCTTGATTCTGGCAATATTCAGCATCCCTAAAGTGAAGGTTTCCCCCATCACACCTTAGGTTCGAGGGGATGGGCACCTGGACCCACCAGCCTCCTCTAGATCCCCATGGGCCTTCACAGCAGCGCGGGTGTTAGCAGCAATGCTATCGGGGTTTTTGTTAATTTTTGCAGAAAGAGTTGCATTGGCTTTAGCCTTCACTTTTTGTTTTCCCAATGTCGGACAAATTTTTTGTGGTGCAGATGAGTTTGGTGCACCGTTGAGCAGGTCAAAAAAAAATTTCAGTTGGGATGGGTCCCAAGTCAGTACAACTGGAGCTTGGGTGCAACGATTGGGTGAGATTGAATCCCCCATCAGATCCTTGGATTGAGTGGCCCACTCAGCATGGGCTTCCCAATCTGATTGGTTGATGGATTCCCAAGTTGCTTCCACCACAAAGGTTTCCATGTCCTCCTGGTATTGTGAGTGTGGGATAGTGGTGGTGGCTTTGGCCGCTTCCTTGGCCGCGGCCCTGTGGGCCTGCTTGGCCTTCTTCTGCTCTTGCGGGGAGATAGGCTTTACCAGTAGGTAGCAGCCTTGTGCTCCCCACGGGAAAGCCTCTTTGGTGCTTGCGGTTGGTTTGTAGTGCGCCTCTCCACTGGCCATGGCCGCCGAGGGGTGCTCTTGGAATGTGACGCCCTCCTTGCTGGGGCATGCGTGTGCCTTATGGCCAAATGCATCACAGTGGGTGCAAATGGGGGGCGCGCTGTCCACAGTCACCCGGAATGGGTGGGTGGTATGCTCTGCAATATCAATAAAAGTGGAGTGCGGGATATGGGTTAGGTCATTTGCAATCTCCTCAGTTGGGGTCAGGACTGCGATGGCTTTGACAGTGCACAGGTGTGGCATCAGCGTGAAGTGTTGCATTTTGAAAGATTATATTTTGCCATATATGGCGAGACCATCTTTCAGGTATTGTTCCAAAATGTCACGTTTTACCATAGTAGGCAAAAAGTCAAACGTGAGGAAAATTTGGTTTGTGTTTGTCCATCTGGTGCATTTGGTCTCGATGACCCATTGCCCTTCAGGGAGGTTGACCACTACGTGCACCACTGCAGCCTTATCTGCTGCCTCTTTGCTTTTGAAACCTGGTTCCAGCCAACCACGTGACATGGAGTGAGGTGCGACATACACCGCGGTCAGAAAAATTGTGTGCACATCTTCACAAAATTTTTCCCATAAGGCCATTTGTTGGATGTCCAGAAACACGTGGACTCCAAATTCCACCGACAAAAGTGGCTGGGAGTGTGGCGTGTTGATGTACTGGTTGCATCGTGCTTGCCATGTGAGTATCTCTGGGGAAATAGTGACTGCCAGTTTTTAAAATTTTTGTCTATTCCGCTGGTTTCTCTGGGGCATTTTCAAATGTTGGAGGCCGCGGGTCTTCCACCTGCTCCTCTTACCTTACTTGCCCAACTGCTCCCTGACATGGGCGCAGACTAATCTCCTCTGTGAGATTATCAAACTAGATTTAGTCTTTAATTGAATAGGTTGCAAAAGTGATTGCAACGAGAAAGAAAAGTGTTCTGCTGCTGATAGTGTTTAGCTCAAATAAGCTATAAGATGCTCCTCTCCAAGTTCATTCACTTGACTCAGGATGGCGCTATCTCCATCAATGAAGTATCAGTTTAAATTATAATTTCTTGATTAAAATTGGGATATTTCAAAACTGGTGAATCTATCAGGTACCAGAGTAACTCATCAAAGGAAACCTGAGCATCTTCATTCCATATGAATTCTTTTTTGGATCTTCCAATAAAAGGAAACTTGACTCAGTGATCTTCACAAAATCCTGTATGAATCATTAATATTACCGACCCATTCTGAGGGATACTTGTATATCTCAGACGCTCTTTGGGATAGTCTATCCACACTTTATGGCTTCAGTTTTATACAGTTGTAGCTGCAATCTGGTTGAGTTAATGATGAACCCCAAATATTCCAACTCTTTCTTGAATAATTAGCATTTCCTTGGCTTGATCTTTAGATTGGCTGCGGATAATTTCCTAAAAACTTCTTCTAAATGTTGCAAGTGGTCATTAATGGCCCTACTGAACACTATATCATTCAGATATCCAGGACGCAGGATAAGTCTCAGGTCATTCAGTATATCATTTATGGCTCTTTGTAAACGTCATGCACGTTGCAGAGACAGTGTGGTTTTAAATCGTTTTTTATAGCCCCTGCACAGTTATTATCATGCACTTCTCTTGGTCTTCCGCTGGCAAATCAATTTGTCAATATCCTGAGATTAAGTCCATTGTGGAAAATATGTGCTTTCCCAAAGCGACCTAGTGTCATCAATCCTGGGTAGTGGATACAAATCCTCCTTGGTTATCTTGCTCAATTACTAATAATCAATCCCTACTAAACTAGAGCCATATTTTTTCCCTATCAAGATTGGGCTCACCCAGGGGCTTGACAACGGAACTAGGAGCCCATGCTCCACTAGTTTGCACATTTCTTCTTCCACTAATGCCTCTAATACTTTTGACTAACAGATTGATTCATCCATATCAGTAATTTATCATTATGTCAACTTTGTGAATTCTGTTTTTTGCGCATTATAAGTCAACATTATCCCAAGCAAAGATTTCCAATACTATCTGGTTAATTTAAAATCTCTCCTGCTGTCTTTCTGTCAAATCAGCAAGTTTCTATCATTCAACTAGTGAATTGATATTTTTTGTGATCCCTGCCAGCATCCCATTTCAGTCAGGGTTATAAAATTGTGGAATTTTCTCAGTTCCGCTATCAGGATTAGATGGATAAACGTGATGATTTGTTTTTTACAATCTTCTTTGGTTTTTCGCTCAGATTCACCAGGAGAACTCAGATTTCTTTATGGCCCAGAATAATTATTCCAGGCGCCATCCATGGCTCAGTTCTGGATTTTTTCCCTGGACTGCAAACCTATCCATAAAGTTGTTCTGGTTTTTAAGAATCAATCCTGTATCAATTATGATCTGAGATCAGTGCTATAGTATTCATCATATTTGTTCATAATGAAATTATCCATTTTTCCATATATTCTGTTGACACTTCTCTGCACTTTTTTCCAACTAATTGATAGAAGATCAGGACAATCCCATCATTATATATTAAATTAATAAATTTATTTCTTTGGTAAACTGAGTTTCCCATTTTTTGATAGACCAGAGGCAGCGTTAGACCCACTATGGTCAGTGTATTATCTTTGAAGCTTGCATTTGCCTATTTTCTTAAAAACTCAGTCACAATTAAGATATAATTTTTTTGTTTGGCCAAAATAAAATTTGAAATGGATACCACCAGAAAATCCAAATCTAAGTGGCAGTGCACTATATTCTCCAAAGAAGATGGTAGTATCAGGTCCAGCAGTCCCATATTCCTTTTCTGCTCCAAATCAGGCGAGATTTTCATCTTCTTGACAATATTGGTTGAGATAATATTAATTGGCACCCCACTGTCACTTATTGCTTGCACCCATACTTGATTAACCAGTATGTATATGTACAGTTGGAGTATTGTAGAATAGTTGTACTGAGTGTATGGCAGAATTGTTTGCCAAATTGAAGGTGTGAATAATATTCTTGATAAATCAGGAAAAGGTTTCTTGATTGTGCTTAAGGGAATAGACAGGTTCGCTTCATCTAATTTGGTATCAACCAATTCATTCAAATTTTCAGCAGATCAGATCCTATCCGCTAGTTGACATGCATAAGGGCGAGTGAGCTCCTTAATTATTTTGGGGTCAATCCCCTTTGATCCAGCTTTGGTTATAGCATTAACATCCAGTTGATCACTTGATAAAGCTGGTCCAGTGCGTCATCATCTACAAATAGATTGCTGATGTCAATTTCTTCTTTCATTATAATGAGAGTGTCAATGCTACAGTTTCTTGGACTGGCGCCAGGGTTTGTGGTGGCTCAAAGCTAGAAAATCAGAAAAGAGTACTGAAGAGGAAATGGGAAAATATGGGTTAGTTTACCAAATAATTTATTAAATTAAAATGCTTTGATATATATAGGGTGCATCAGGACTTGGTGCCTTTGGGATCTTCAGAGCCTCATCTGATCAGGATCTTTACTAACCTTCCATAATGGCCTCCTCAAGGACGTCCTCAATGGATAGCATCGCTCACCTGACTGAGAAGGTGGAAAGCCCGCTCCACGTGACTCAGGACTAGGTGAGGATGATCCTGAAATAGTTTTTTCTAGCTGGGTTCGACGATCAATTTGGCATGGCCAGATTTGGAAGATGGGAATTCGAGACAATTTTTATCTCCAATACTGACAGAGAGAGCAGTTTTAATTGCAGCTCCATACTGTTTCACATCTAGGCTGCAGGCCCTTTTTTCCAATTCTTGTGTGGTTTTGGCTTCCTTAAAATGTATCACATTAATCTGCTCCTTGGGCTTCTTGTTGAAGTACTATGAAGTAAAGTGGCCTCTTTTCTGCACTGGTGGCAGCAGCTATTACTTTTGTCAGCTTATTTAATTATACCTCAGGTTTATTTCCCAGCACTGTTTGTTTAGGCAATTCCTTAGTGGTTTTGGAAAATTTGTTGGCATTCAAAGTTCTGGCCAGAATAGATTTTCAGCTTTGATAGGGGCCTCAAATGTGGCAACTAATATCTTCAAAGGATCCACAATTTACAAGGTGAGTATTTTGATGACTAGTATTGAAGACATCATTTGGTGTAAATTGCAGTAGGGCTGAAGTGCCGCTTGTAATGCAATACACACATCAAATTCAGTCAGACCATTTTCTCCAACTAAAATATGCAATTCTTGATAGAATAATTCAGCAAAATATGCTAAGGTTTTGTCTATTAGGAAAAGGATTCCCATGAATTCTTTAATGCGTTTTGACATATTTGAGGGACTTCCAAAATCCTTCATTATAGCAGCTTTAACCTTAGAGTAGGACCAGTTGTCCACGTCAAGGTGGGTCAACCTCAAGTTCTGGAGGTCAGTGTCCAAGCAGTTAATGACTATCACTGCTTTCTGCCTGTTGCCACACCCAAACAGTTATTTTAAAAGAGGTGTTAGAATGCAGGGGCGTTGTCCTGATGAAAATTAGATAGTTTAGGCGTGTATTTGAATTCATCTGAATTTTCTCTAACAGCCACTTGCAGCTCAGCAACCTGACTAACAAGAGTTGGTATTTTTAAAAATTATTCGAAATGGTGGCAAATGCATGTGACATGTTTCTAGAAGTTGCTAACTTCCCTACTGAGACTCTTGGAGTATTCTCTTCAGCGCCTTGTGCCACTTATTGTTTGCATTCACGTTTATGGGGTTTCAATTCTTTGACTTATTTTACTAATCGTTCAATATCTGAGCTGAGCAAGTATAATTGCACACAATATGCTTCATGTTCCATTTTTAGTAATAAAGCTTCCTTACCCAGCTCTTCTTCTTTCCTCTCAAAGGAAATTATTTTTGGTGATATAGAGTTTGTTGCTGAATTTTGAAACTTCTTTTACTCCTTCTTTGGTCCTAGTAACACTCTCCTCTAGACCAGCAAATTCTCTGACTCAACAAATTTAGGGCATCCTTATTGACAGGTGTTAAACTCATCTATAGTTTTCTTAGTTTGTCCTTGTATGACATTGTGGATGCAGTTTCATTATGATTGGCTTATTTTACTCAACTACTGTCAGGAAAACAGCAAGTAATAATTAGACTGGCCTGCCAGCCCAGATGCCAGAGCATCCAAACAGCAAACCAGAATGCCCGGGGCACTGCTGCTGATATGATGAATATGGAACTGAGAAAGATTTCCACCATTATCTGCCAGTGAGCCAGAATTTTATATAAGCACAAAATAAAGTACCAGATGCACATGGCTGTTAACCCTGAGGGGTAAGAGAACGTCAGCGGATAAGGCGGCTTAACTTTAACATGTAAAAACTAATTTTTGGAAGAATTTTAATGTAAATTTTAGGAAAGAAAAATTGACCAACAATTTTCTCAGTGTGATGCGACTGATTAAATAGTAAGCAATTTGGGGGAAAGCAAAGCCAGGATCAGGTCCCTCAAATTTGAACTAACCAGCAAATTATTTGGGAATGGGCGGGTTAGTTCCTTGGGAACCATCATCACAAAATTTGGTGGCGGGCTGAGTCACTGTCAGTTTGACCTCAAATGCCTGAACCAAAGCTCAACTATGTTTCCAACAGATGGTGCGATGGCATTTAGCCCAATGAGTGTGGGATCTGCTAATGGATGCCACAAATTTCTTGTTTAAAGTCAGAAATTTACTTTTTAATAAAAGTATTGGATAACGCTTTTGTAAAAGTTTTTTAAGTTTTTTATTGTTAAAAACAGCACAACCCAAAGAAGGTCCTTTTTCTAATACTAGTCTTTCCTATTTAGATTAGTTCAGATTTTGAAACCATGGGTATTCGAGGCAAAGTATATAAAGCTGAGTCATCTAAATTAAGAAATATAGGCTTTCAGCCTATCAGATCGAAGATAAATATTTTGAGGCAAAACCAACCCGTGTGGTAACAATTTGATGAATTGTATTCAATCACCAGCGAGTAAAATCTTCTCACCTCGGCGGTGGTCAGACTCATGTGATAATGATTGGTTAATTTGCACCCTATCATCATGAAGTAATATCTTCTCACCTCAGAGGTGATCAAACCCGTGTGGTAACAAACACCCCAACTTTGGCTGAGAAGTTGGAGTAATCTATATTATTAGTTATTACCTTTTAAAGCATTTTTTGTTATAAGCCATATTTTTCTGATAGTTAGGTTTCCACCAAGAATCTACCAAGGTCTTTTTGCCGTGGGTACTCATATCATTGATAACCACAATATTATTTGAAGATTGGGCAGGTGATGGGCCAATCATGGTAGCATATTTGGGGGCACTTGTACCTCCAACATTCTTTTTCTTAAATTGAGAAGGAGATTGTCTGACAATGAGCAATGGGAATCCCCCAAGGCCACCCTACATAGGGGTGGGCCCATTTGGTTGGGAACAGGTTTGGGACACCCAACCCACCCGTGCTTGGTCACTGGGCCATTCGTTTGGTCAATGGCATTGCATCAGGCGCAACGCCCAATTTGTCAGCAGGAAGTTGCCCATTGGGGGTGATGCCTGCCAGATTTGGGAGGGGAGAGATATTTACAATTATCATGTTAATCTAAATTGCAACTGTCAGGCATTCCAGCCAATAAATCAGTCTTCATACCTTTTTGACCATTTAAAATCTGAGCATCAGGAAGATTGTCACTCAAATTGGTTACAATTAATTTTATTTTGGTGATCTTGGTGCAGATTTCATTGATTCCTCATACCAGTTCTGCTGAGGTTAGCGTGGGTACTGGAAATGGGATCCAAAGTGGGAAAGCTGTTACCCAGCGCTCATCTACTATGTGATCAAGATCGCCCTGAGTAACAAGGGGTACAGCCATCCTCTTTGGTGCCTTCTTACTCGGAAATGGGAAAATGGCCCAGTCAACACCCAGAGGATGTTCCCTGGGACTTACATTACCCTTACCTTTTCCTAAGGGAAGGGCCCAATTACCGGGGGAACTGCATGAGAGCCACATTCTTGTGCGCCTTAAGTAATTTGATTGCCATAATATTCACGACTTTTTTGGGGGAGGATGTG
Source organism: Massospora cicadina (assembly GCA_022478985.1). Classification (NCBI taxonomy): domain Eukaryota; kingdom Fungi; phylum Entomophthoromycota; class Entomophthoromycetes; order Entomophthorales; family Entomophthoraceae; genus Massospora; species Massospora cicadina. The sequence continues at coordinate 22,290 of JAKSZP010004571.1, forward strand.
GGAGCTTCAGGGTGGGATAAATGGAATGCATCAACCAGGTCCATGAAGTTCACACAATCGTGCGCCTTGAACCAACTGTTTTCATAGGCTGGATACCCTTTCCAGGCCACAAGATATTGTATAGAATGTCAGGATTTCCAGGATGCCAGGATAGCTTCTACCTCAGCCTCCTCTTCATTATTGACAATAATTGGTTCCAGTTCCGTGGGAATTGCACCCTTGAAGAGCAACAGCTGGTAAACATGGAAAACGGGATGCTGCTTCCAATGTGCGGGGAGCTTCAGTCAGAACGCCCCATTACCCAATACCTCCTCCACCAAATGGGGTCCTGAACGTTTGCTGGCGAATTTGTAAGAAGGAGCCTGGATTTTTAAGTGATGGGTGTTGAGCATAACGTAAGAACCCTTCATAAACTCATGACCTGGAAGACGTTTTTGATCCGTGAACTGCTTGTAGTCATCTATAGCTTTGGTGAGGTGTTCCTGCACTAAGCCTTGAGTCAATCTAATATGAGCGGCATGGTCCGCGGCAGCTTGAACCTCTGGCTGCAAGCATGGTCCAACCAAAAATGAAGGATTATAACCCAACGTTGCTTTGTAAGGGGAAAACCCTGTGGATGCGTGGGTTCCATTATTGTATGTGAATTGGGCGAGGGGGAGATCATTGGCCCAAGTATCCTGCATGGCTGTAGCATAGCAACGCAGGTGCTGTTCAAGAACTTGATTGACCCGCTCAGTCTGGCCATCAGACTGAGGATGATATGCTGTGGAGTGACAGGGGGATATTTTCAGGATTGATAGGAGCTCACTTCCAAAAAAGCGCGGTGAACTGGAAACCACAGTCGCTGATGATCTCCTGGGGAGACTAAACATCAAAAACACATGGCATATGAAAAGGTGGGCAGTTTCTTCAGACATAATCGTGGAAGTGCAGGGTATAAAGAGGGAATTGTTTGTAAAGCGATCCACCACTACCATCACCGCTGTGAACCCGTTAGAATAGGGGAGCTCGACGATAAAATCCATGGACACTGATGTCCATGGACCCTCCACCTGCTGTAAGGGATGCAGGAGGCCATTTTTGCAAGAGCGGTCCAACTTGGCCCTAGCACAAGTAACACAATTGGCAAGCCAGACCAGAACTTCTTTTGTCAAACCTGCCCAATTGTAGGTCCATTTGATCAAATTGATGCATTTCTTAGAAACAGGGTGACCAACCGTGGGGGTCATGATGGGCGCGAAATACCTCACTTCAGAAAGAAGGGGGAACTAAACGCAAGATCTAAAATATATAAGACCCTCCTTTAGTGAGTATAGGGAGTGTTTAGGCTTCTGGTGGGATAACTGCTTGACCAACTTCACGCCCTCTGGCAGGCCATCTGACTGGCTAAGACCTGAGCAACTAATGGAGCGTCAGGAGCCAGAGCGATGGAAGAAACAACAGGGGGAACAATTGACAAGATTTGGGTGGTAGGAATCACAGTAACGAGATCCACTTCCTCCAGATTTGTGGAACTGTGGGTGGGGCTGCGGCTGAGAAAATTGGGAAGTACATTTAGTGCACCTTTTACAAATTCATATTTGAAGTTGAAACTGCACAGGTACCAATAGGTTCAGGCTTGTCAGTGTGCCAATTTTTGGGGTTTACAAAAGTACAACAGGGCCTGGTGATCCATATGAACCGTTACTTCATTTTGGGCACCTTGTAACAGGTATTTCCAATGAGTTAGGGTCCATTTAACAGCTGCCAACTCCTTGTTGTAAATATCCCAAGACTGCTCCATAGAGGTAAACTTTTTGAAAAAGTAGGTGACCGGGTGTTCCAAACCATTGTGCTCCTGGAGCAACACTGCTCCAACAGCTACTGATGATGCATCGCATGCAATGATATACGGCTTGGTGGGATCAGCATGTTTTAATATGGGAGGGGATATGAACACTTCTTTAATTGACTCAAAGGCCTGTTGGCATTCGTCCATCCAATGAAAAGGTGCATTTTTCCCTGTGAGTGGGTGGAGTGGGGCAGCGAGCTGAGAAAGTGCGGGGGATAACTTTTTAAGAAAATGATGGTTCCCAAGAAACTACATAATTGTTTCTGGGTAGTCAGGGTTGGCCATTCTCAGATTGCATCTAACTTGTTGGGAGGGATTGTGACACCATCCTTAAGAACCAGGTTTCAAGGAAAGTAACCTCCTCCTTATAAAACTTACACTTGGAAGCTTTGAGAAACAACCCTGCTTTATGCAAGGTGACTATCACCGCTTCCAAGTCAATTGCATGTTTTTTTGGGAGTCAGGGAGTGAACCAGAATATCATCGATGTATGCAACAGCACAAGTGAACTGAAGGTCACCCAGTGCATTATCAATCATCTGTTGAAATGTAGTGGGAGCATTCTTCAGCCTGAAAGGCATTACACAAAATTGGAAAATGCCATGCTTTGTCTGGATCACTGTTAACCATTCCTGTCCTTACATTACCCAGATTTGGTTGAAGGCATTCACCAGATCCAGCTTAGAGAACACACAGGATTTGGAAATTGCCTGATTGATTGTCTGCTCCAGAGGTAATGGGTAGGGATCAGTAACTGTTATTTTATTCAAATGGCCATAATCCACACAGAGACGGAGAGAACCATCCACTTTTTTGGTGAAGACGTTGGGGGAGGCGACGGGTGAGGTCTCCTTGAACAGCCAACCTTTTTTCAACATATCATCCAACCAGGTATTGAGTGAAACTTCTTCCTCCACTGTATGGAGATACAACAGACAGTTGATGTTCACCAACTCTACAGTCATTCAAAACCACAATCATACCTGGTGTGTTTAGGCAGGCGATCTGCCTTTTCCATATTGAAGATTCTCCAATAGCACATTAAGTTTTTGGGGAAATCAGCCGAAATGCCCCAGAAGTGACTAGGGTAGTGATAGAGCTAGTTCCTTGTACCTTCTTGAGGGTGTTGATCAAAGGAATTCTCCCTCTGAATGATCATTGGTAAATGACAATGTATTTGACTCTAAATGAATCTTCACATGTTGTCAATGCCACCACCCCACGCCTAAGATCACCAGAAACACCAAGTCTGGCATAGCCAAAAAGTGATCACATAAGATGAACTGGTGGATTGAAAAAGGTACTGGTCAGCGAACAACATATGAGGGCTGATAAACAGATGAGGCCACCATCACTGATGAGCCCGCATCCCTTTCCAGCTTTAATTGTTGCACCAATTCAACACTCATAAAATTTCTCGTGGCTCCAGTGTCCACCAGGGCCTCAAAGGAGATGTGATGAGAACCAACGCTAATTTTCATGGGTACTAAGAAGTAAGCATAGTTCTCCCTATTGGTAGTTGTGGATGAATCCAGCAATACCAAAGAGATGGTGGTGGGATCTGGGGAAACCAATGGGCAAATAGCCGTGGCAACTATGGGGTATGGTTTTGGAGGTTTGAGTGTGGCTGGTCTAATGTGGTCAGAGATAATCTTCTTTACAACCTGGCTCAGTTGGAAAGAAGGGACATTGCACCTACACACGTGAGAAAGGCAGAAGAAATGGCTAGGAATAATGGTTGGTCAATTATGTCAGGAGAACAGCAAGTAAGAATTAGACTGGGCTGACAGCCCAGATGCCAGAAACATCCAAACAGCAAACCAGAATGCCTGGGGCACTGCTGCTGATATGGCGAATATGGAACTGAGAAAGGGTTTCACCATTATCTGCCGGTGAGCCAGAATTTTATATAGGCACAAAATAAAGTACTAGATGCACATGGCCATTAACCCTGAGGAGTAAGAGAACGTCAGCGGATAAAGGCTTTATTTTTAACATGTAAAAACTATTTTTTTGGGAAGAATTTTAATGGAAATTTTAGGAAAGAAAAATTGACCAATAATTTTCTCAGTGTGATGCAACTGATTAAATAGTAAGCAATTTGGGGGAAAGCAAAGCTGGGATTGGGTCCCTCAAATTTGACCTAACCAGTGAATTATTTGGGAATGGGCGGGTTAGTTCCTTGGGAACCATAATCACAAAATTTGATGGTAGGCTGAGTTGCTGTCAATTCAACCTTGAATGCCTGAACCAAAGCTCAGCTACGTTTCTGACAGTTGGTGCGATGGCATTTAGCCCAATGAGCAACGGGACCCCCAAGGCCACCCTACATAGGGATGGGCCCATTTGGTTGGGAACAGGTTTGGGACACCCAACCCACCCATGCTCAGTCACTGGGCCATTCATTCAGTCAATGGCATTGCATCAGGCGCAACGCCCAATTTGCCAGCAGGAAGTTGCCCATTGGGGGTGATGCCTGCCAGATTTGGGAGGGGAGAGATTTTTCCAATCATCATGTTAATCAAATCGCAACTGTTGGGCATTCCAGCCAATAGATTAGTCTTCATACCTTTTTGACCAATTAAAATCTGAGCATCAGGCAGATTGCTGCTTGAATATGTTACAATCAATTTTATTTTGGCGATCTTGGTGCAGATTTCACTGATTCCTCATGCCAGTTCTGCTGAGGTTAGTGTGGGTACTGGAAATGGGATCCAAAGTGGGAGAGCTGTTACCCAGCGCTCATCTATGTGAGCAAGATCGCCCTGAGTAACGAGGGGTACAGCCATCCTCTTTAGTGCCTTCTTATTTGGAAATGGGAAAATGGCCCAGTCAACACCCAGAGGATGTTCCCCTGGACTTACAACTACCCCCTGTAGTGAACACCAATTGTTAAAAGCTGAGTTTGGCTGATACTAGCCCACAGAGACTAACTGCAAGGTTTTTATTATGTGCACAATTCACGTTGATTGATATTGATATAGATATACAATTGATAATAGTATGGAGACTATTATCCATAGCTGAATATAGATAAACCAGGTTAATAGGTAGTCCAACGCTAAGCTTGGAATGCTCCACTTGATGCTGATTATACTGACAAAATAGGGACTTCTTCCTTCTTCCAGATGAACTTAATCTAACTTTTTATTCAGAGGTTTTCATCCTTGGTTCCTGTCACGCTGAGTCTGTAGAGATCTGCTTCTCTTCTAAGGATATCCAATCCTAACTTTTTATCACACAAATGAGCCAACAATAACTGTATTAAAACAATAATAAACTGAAGATGAATAGAACTAGAACTTGGAACTTAGATCTGCTTTATTGGTATAAACTCTAGAAAATTTATAGTGGAATTCTGTGCCCAACTGCTCTGTTGGCACCTCAATAATAAAATGGCAGCTGTTGCCATTGAATTTCCCTTCAAGGTCTCTTCCAGCAATATGTTTCTCTATTGGGCTAAGGATTAATCCATTGGATATCCCAGAAAACATAAAATGGAAAGAACAAGCGAACTTGTCCCTAACGTTTCAGCTCAATCACATTGAACCAACCACATTTGGCTAGTGACCTGCTTAGGTAATAGGGACTCTTTACCTATTATAGCAGTTCACAAACCAAATGGTCAATTCACTTGTTGCAGATGGCATCACTCTGCTAAATACTGCTAAATAAATCCCCAATCAGTTGATGAAACCCATCAATTTCAATCAGTACCCCTAATAGTTAATGATTAACTATCTGATGAATTGATTTCATCAGCAACTCTGCCCAATGGGATCTTAGGCATTTGCGCAGATCAACCCAGTGGATCTAAACCCAGCAAATTACCACAAAAATCGCTGGCATTATTAAACTAAAATAAAACTATCCAATATCAAAATCTTCCACTAGCAGGACTTATTCCCTAACAAACCAGCAAATTCTTTAACCTAAAAAGCTGAAAATGTGGGCAATCTTCTAGCACCAGGGTGCAGTGGAGAATGGGTTAACTTAGTTTTGTCAATTTTTGAATTCTGAATTTTGAGCCCATCCTTATGACTTCTTATATCCTTGTAGCATAAGCGGCATCTTCCCTTTATCCTCTGCTTTTTGAGTTGACACCCTTATGAAGTTGTCATTGTCAATTGATGTGTCTAATAGGTGATGGGGTTTGACTTCAACTTTAATTGCTTATACTCATTCAACGTTTGCAGCCCAACAATATAAAAGGAACATTTTAATAAAGTAATTTCTAATTATTAGATCAACCTTTGCAGTAGCAAGCCTAACCCTAGGTTGCTACAAGTAATTGAAAACTACTATGGTATAATAATATCTGGGGTCATGCTTGAGAAGTTTGAATGGTTAATAGTGAATCTTACTTTAAAAATGTAATTGCAAATAAAAAATTGTAAACTAGCCAGTCTATGAAATAAAATCTGGATGACATAACTTCATGTTAAGCCTTAAAGAGGAAGTTACATAAGCAATAGAACACAAAAGAAGGATGTTTACTTCAATATGGTGTTTCAGTTAGGTGTGAAATACTTGCCTTTTAGATCTACAATATTAAAATATAGATATTGCTCATGGCACCTTAAGCCTATTATAGATCTGAATCATTCAAAAACTTTGTAATCTTCCATCATTACATATAATAGCTCTCATTTTGCCATTTTTGAGTGCTTGTTTTGAATAATGCAAAGCTCCTTGCTTTTGGTTTTGTATAACAGAATATGAGCTTTTAAATAGCATTTATTTGATATAAAAAGCTTTGACTGCACTAATATATGTCTTGTCTCCTACACAAAGTTCATAAAAGAAGCAAGCATATTGTTCCAAATTTTATGACTTTGGAAACAGACGTTACCAGTGAATACCAAAAATAAAAATGCTTGCAACGTTAGCCTTTTAACAAAGCTGTAAAATATTTTTTATAATAAATTTTTCTTTGGCTAAAAACGTTTTACTTGGCTTAACAACTACGTATCTACGCTTATTATATTTGTAACATGCATTAAAATGAGTTACTTTGTTAACAATTGTTTATTTACAATGGTATACTTTATACCCAATAAAAATTATAAAATAGTATAACAAAATTCAGTGAAGGATATATATGATGTGTATAACTAGCACCATTTTGATAAACCTTAAGAAATAAAAAGTGACTTTTAGTTTACTTTGTTAGTATCTATTTTAAATCGATAATCCTGCTTAAATTAACTATATATTACAAGTCGGCATTTAAAAGTTAATGAACCAGTTTTTAACTTAGCTAGGGCAAATTAGTATGAATGCGGACAATTTCATCTAGATCCTCAAGTTTTTCTAAAAAAGCAAATATATCCTTCTCGACCTCTTTCTCATCTTTTCCTTCAGGTTGCATCCATTTAGAATCAAAACAATAGTGGGGTGCTATAGATTGAAGAACATAGCGCCCAGTATTTTGAAGTTCTTTTCCCACTTTGCCTAAATCTTCAAAGTCGCATGTTATCTACAAAGAAAATCGTATTCAGAATAAAAAATGTGCCAATCTAAAGCCAAATACCTCTAAGATTCTTTCCTTATCTTCTTCCTCGATAGTAAAATCATCTCCTCCTGCCTCTAAAACATCATCGAGGATGCGATCTTGGTCAACAGTATCAGATTCTAACTTAATAGTAATCTTTCCTTAAAAGTGTTAATAAATAAAAACCCGTTTACTTGTACCTTTTTTCTTGTACATCCAAGAAACATCAGTCATTGCGCCACTAAACAAGAAAATATGTATTTAGACTTCGCCACTTTTAAAAATACTTTCAAGTTTATAAAAATTACCCTGCGCGATTAACAATTGAGCGAACACTTTTAACCGTTCTATTCTTGTTGTCGGTAAATGCTTCACTTTATATATAGTTAATCAACTTCTATAATGAAGATTTACATAACGACAGCAACTTGGTGAGTCCCATAGCTTGATAAACTACCTCTTCCGTTTCCATGTCCGTCTGGCCAGTCGCCTAAAATCGTATAGTCAAAAAAATTCTATAAAAGTACTGCTCAAAAATGGCATGATACATCATTAGTAGTAAACGTTGAATAAACACTTGTGCAAATAATTTCAACCTAAAGACTTTAATAGTGTATTAGTTGCGAAGAAGTTCAATACAACATTTAAGTCTGCTGCAACATACAAAGCATATGACAATACAAGATTAAAATAAAGGACTTTGTAACAAACTGTTCTATCAAACTAAAAAAAGAATATAATTATAATGGTTAGAACACAAATTTCTATTTTCAACCCTAAAAATTCGTATCTAATTTATCTGATTTTATATAAATATTAAGAAAAGCGTTAAATCTAAGCTAGCCAAAAACCTCAAATAAATTTTGTTAGTAAGCTTAGGCAATTTAATACTCAAGTTACAAAATCGAGTGTTTTTAGATTCGTAACCGCACTCAACATAATATCCGCAATTTGGTCCTAATAATTCAGGATAAAAATCTGCAAAAGATAACGACTTATAACATTAAAAAAGTGTTTTAATAATAGCCAAAAGTACTTAAAAAATAAAAAAAAGGTAATTTGGCGGTAGCATTTCATACCATATGCAATAGTTGCAAAAACCAAGTTTTAGGCTTAGAACAAAGGACCGAAAATAAGGTAACTTAAAATTATATGGTTTTGGAAAAGTAAAATCATACTCTCTAGTATATAATGGAGAAGTAACACCAAAAATTATTAAATATGATAAGAAATATAGTCGAAATTAAGAATTTCAATAAAATGAATCAAATATGATATTCAAACAGGTTTGAAATTCTAAAGGGCTGAACTTTCGTATTACCTTTTTAAATATGTTTTCAATATTTTTCTTTGGTAAATCTATTGCTTTCGCGGCTGCAAGAGCAGCAGCAAGCCGGATATTCAATTGAGGATCTGTTCCTCCAGCTTGAAAAATTAGTTTCGTCACAAAGAAAATACAAACCCCAAAAACACTCAATAAAAATATCTGACAAAATTAGTTTCGTGAAGCTATCAACCTATAATTAACAAATGCATAATTTCTCATACGTACCTTTAATTGCAGCCTGCAGCATCAACCCCACTTTAGAAAACTTTGCACTGCGTTGCTGATCTAAAACGCCTTTAGTGTGGCGAATCTTAGACCATTTGTTGTGACCAGCGTTTCTTTTAAAATATAACTCAAAGCCTGGCTTTTTAATCTCAGATATATCAAGCAGTTGACATTTGACCCCCAATATCGACTTGCTAGCTGTGTGACGATAAAAACTAGAAAAGGTTCTCAAAATAGACTTTGAGAAGATTGATGGTGACTTGGTAGAGATAAGCTTATGTGTACCTTTGTATAACATATGAATGATCGCTTCAAAATAACATTTCTTTTCTGTTTCCTTTTATCGGAACGTGATTTGGATAATTTAGTGAAATACTGAAACCTACTATAGGCACAAGTTGGCAATTGAAAAAATTGAGCACAAGCTTAAACCATTGGTTAGGAGTTACTGTTGAGAATTCCAAGATATTGAAATAATGTTTATTCGAGGTGGGTACCTTGGGACAAATATGCCTACCGGATTTGATGTAGAGTGAATGAAATTAGGAATGGAGAAATCTCCCATGTACTAGGAGCAAACCCTTCTTACACATGATCTGATAGGCTAGGATTACATAATCTAACTTCACTAATTCGCTTGGCTGGACCGAGGCGTGGTGTGACTCCACATAAATTACTATTCTCTTAGCGCAGATATGATAAATTTCTACCATGACTGGATTTGAATCTACATTGTGAGGGGCAATAGTAGGACATCAATCCCACTATTTTTTTTAGTACTAGATGGTCAATACCACTATTTTTTTGACTCCATACTTTATTAAAAAAGATAAAGATATATAGTTAAAAAATAAAAAAGATTTTTCTAGTGGACTAAAAATATCAAAATAATTATATTTTAGAAATACCTAAGATATATGAGACCAAATATCAGCTACAATAAAAAAGTGATATGTATAGCTCTTAATACTATTAGAGAAATAATTACTGGAGTGCACCCCAAATTTTTCATTGTATTAACTGCTATTTAGTCTCAGTTGTTTCAAGTATTAACATATAATCATATATTTTATATATGCCTTCTATTTTCAAACTCATGCCTCTGAATATATTATCAGAGAACCATCTAGTTTTAAAAAAATATATTATCAGAGAAACAATCACTGAATTCCATTAAACCTTATGATATGAGTACCAATTATATTTTCTGAAATATGCACCAAATTTTTTTATTTTAGCCAATATTTGCTCTTGGGTGTTTTAAGTATTTCTAAAATATAATTAGTTTAATATTTTTAGTCTATTAAAATAATTTTTTAATTTTTTTTCGATATATATTTTTACCATTTTTAGTCTCTGAGTCCTGCAAATATACTCAGCTAATATATTCTAAAGTGCTGGAATGAGAGATAAATAGATAGATAGAGAGACTATATATACCTGTAGGGATTTACCCTATAAGGCTAATGTATAAGTATATAAAATTTAACATATTTATATAAAAAGAGTAGCACAATAGTATATCAGTTATAAACAAAAGCAAGATTAAAGAGCAGATTAATTATAATTAAACAATCTCTCAAAATTACTTCTAAGTACAATTCCTTCAACTTGGTTGAAGATTATCTGGAGGATTATATTATGCATTCTCTCTAACTCCTCAATAGCTTTTATGTTGCAGGGTATCTTTACTAAGAACTTACTGCAATCCATATCCACAATTCACACTCCATCAAACAATCTCACTATACTTAAAGTAATATATACTTATCCCTTTTGGAATAAGTATCTTATAAGGTATATGAATGCATAATCAACAGTGCAGCCTTGAATCTTATAAAATGTTCAATCCTAACACAAGACAATAGGTATCATTCATCTCTTTATTATTCCATAGTTGAACTTAGCAGAAAACTGAATAGAATGAGGTACAATTAATGAATGCCATTCCTACCAAAGTCTATGCAAACATAGGGAACATCTGTGTTGTATATCTGATCACAACAGAAATATGGCTAAATTATCTTGTTGATATTGCCAATTGCGCCATTTTTAAGACCCTTCTTGATATTGATGTTAGATCATAACATTAATTTAGCATCAATAAATATCTCCAATTCCTTGGGCAAGCCCCCAGCCTTGTTGATGTCAGCTGGGATGATATTATCCAAATTAACATTTATGACATTGCATGTAGCATAGACTATATAGTATTGCACCTTTATTTTGTATATTATTTCTCCCTTTGATTGGTAGAGATCAATAACAGCATTATTGTGGGCATCTACTTGCTTTCAATGGATAGATATGAATTGCCTTGTTTAAAAGAAGTTGTCTGTTGCATTCACCAATGCCTTTGACAGCAGCAAGTCAAAGTGGGGACCCTTAAGCTCATCAATTCAAGGAGCATTGAACAGATTGACAAAACATGTGTCACCCTGATGGCACATATTCTTTATAAGCTCAACTAATCAGAAGTAGCGCCAGAGTTGTGTTGCTAGCAAAAATTGTACTGGTTGTTTAAAAACCTGAGTTTCCTTAAAAGATGGAAGCTGCATCAAGTTACCAGACAGCATGATGTTAAGACCACCAAATGCTTCATCATCCTTACTCTTAAGCTATCTTAATTGCAATTGAATCATGTAAAGCATCTCATAAGGGACCATTGAAATTTCATCAATGAAGTTGTATTCAATATCATTCCACTTCTTTCACATAATCTTTAATTAATTTTCTGTCAACATCAGCACGTTGGAGACAATGAAGCCAACCTTCTGAACTGATAGCTTGAGAACAGTATGTAGAGTTGATCCACCAACTAGTCTTACAGTTACACCCATTAAAGCTGCAACTTTCACTGCATTTTTGCTGAAGCAGTGATTGGCTTGATTTTTTAGTGAATTAAAAGTAAAGGTCTTAGGGGGTGTGGCATAGTTGGGAGGGCGTCCCACTATCACCCCTCATGTCATGGGTTCCAATACCGTTGTGGATGAAATTGCATTTCTTTGCCAGAGGATATCAATACATGTGGATTTGCACGCCATGTCTCAGTCCAATCAAGAAAGTCAGTGAAGTTAGATCATATAATCCTGGCCTATCAGAACATGTGCAGGAAGGTTTTATCCCCAGTACTTGGGGTTTGTCCTCCATTCCTATATTTTTTGCTCCCTACTCCCTATCCTCTCTATCAGTGCAGTATATTTGTGTCAAAGTTGGCCCACCTCAAATAAAAAAAATAAAAGTAAAGGTTTTGTTGACTCCAGAACCACCAGTCACAAACAGCCTGAAACGTTGTTTTATTCCACTCAGTTGCTCCTGAATGCTGTGAGTGACTGCAGAGAAGAGCTCTTACTGCTTGATGTTCATTGCAACACAAGCTGATTGAAATTGTTTATCATTCATAACTTGATAGGCAATTTCTTCCTCAAGATCTTCTTCAACAAACTATTTTTATCACTGAAAATATTAAATGCATGAGCTTGGTTAAAAACAATCCTAAGTTGGCAATCTATTTTGTGTAAAGCCTCTATGTGTTTGCTATTCCCCACCAATTTTTGTTCATAGGCAAGGAATTCATCTCATGCATTATCAAACTATCTGATAAAAGCACTCTCAGATTCTCAAGTATGATAATGAAGAAGGCTATAAATTAGCTCTCAGGATTCTTATGCATCATGAAGGATGGCAATTGTACAACCACTGAAAATTTTGTGCAGCCATTTTTAATTTGTCTGTGAGATTAATAATCTTTGGCCTTTGTTGTGACTGTTCCACATCATCTTCATCAAGGATTTCTTCAGTGCCGCCTTTGTTGGTGTAGTATGGCTCAAATTGCATTGCAAACTCAACCAAACTCATATCCTTTAAGTTGTATTCTGATGATTTGCAGCTATTCTCATATTGCTCAAAAATTTTAGAGCACACCACTGTTGCCAGATTGCCATCAAACTTCAGAACGTAATATTGCTGTTCAGGCTTATGTTTGTTTAAGAATAAATACTTTCTTGAACTACTGCAGAATATAAGGTGAAACAACTGGAATACAAATTTTCATGCAGAAATTTGATGCTCCTTCATAATTCTTATGCATATTTTAAACAACTTTTGAGCAACATTTGAATCTTCTTAGTGAATTCATCTGATCGCCTCTGCAATACCCTGATTCAAGTTTATGAACTCAGATTTTGCAATATATTTCACAATGTAGTGGGTGATTGCCTCATTTATTCCACATGGCTGAATGTCAATGTTGCCATCCCACATTTTAAGATTGTGGAGCAGTAATTATTTATCTACTATTCCCCAGTTCATTGCTTCATAACTCAGAAAGGTCTGCCATTTTTTAAACTCATCTGAATTTTCAGCACAACAATGTGAGTGTGCTGAAATGGCTTACATGGAAAGGCAAAGCGACATGTTTGAGAGCTGTTTTTGTAACATGTATGAGTGTGATGATGCATTTGGTTTCACTTTACCAAATTGTGCATATCAGGATCTTTAAAGTTAGATGGGAGTCAGTATGAGATTACTGCAATGATAAGTTAAATTTCTTCTGAATCTTGAATAAAGGTGCATTCTCAATCTAAGCAACCATGTGGGTGTGCAGAATGCCTTATTTTAAAATTCCATGCGCCACCAGTAGTATCTAACTTTGCCACCTAAAATCTTTGTATTTCTATTAATATATTTCATGAATGCAGTAATCTCCTCATGAAATAATAGCTGATTACATATGGGTATTGTTCAATAAGATGCTGAAATTTATCAACGCTGATATTTGTTGGGTTCTCACTCAATCATTTGTCAGCAATCAAGGGAGACCTTCACATGTCTGATCAGTTGATATCATTGCAGATCAATGTTAAGAACCAATTTGGAAGGCCAAGTAATGAGACTGTGCTATCAATTTGTTGTGCGCCATTCATCAATATGCTGCAGACCCACGAAAGTTTTGTATGTAGAGGTGAAGATCTTTGACAGCTCCCTCTTGTCCTCTTACCTTCTTGCAGCAAGAAGAAATAATGGACTGAGTTTTGAGATATTCCTTCATCAAAAGCGCATAGAAGAGATAGTAATTGCACTGTAACTGTATATTGCAACCAAGGATTTTTGATTGAAAGTAATCTAATGGTGTGATCCCTTCACTGTTCTACTTCAAACTATTATTTTATATGGAAAAAGAATCCACCATGAAGATTCATCTGCTCTTAGTTTGTGATTTATGTTAACAATAATGCTTTTCATCTTATGTTTAGTTTCATTTGAAATTTCGCCATCAACAGATGCATCATCTAATACCTCATTAACATCTGGCTGAGTGACATTGTCATGGTTGGATGACATTATAGTAGGAACAGATGCTAGAGATAAGGCTGGGCGACAGGAGGCCCTGAAGGTGAAACTTCAGGCTCTTCCTGACCTGAAACACAGTTTAGATCAACTCTAGATGCAAGCCAAGCATGCCCAGGTTGATGCTAATGGGGTGCAGAACGCCCAGCCTCTTATCTCGGCTCAGGACCTAAAATGAACAATTTTATGTTATAAACAAAGATGGTTCAATTTGCTTGGTTGGAGAGCAAGGGTTTGAGTCCCGGTCTAGCTTTGAAATTTTAAGCAAGGTAAAATACGGCTTCAATTAATTACTCGAGTGAAGGCACTTTTGGTGTATTTTACTAAAACGGACAGAAGTGTCTGTATATTGGAGCGTCAAGGCTTGGGCGCACTTCCGCAGAACCTGAATTCCCCAGCCCACTTTAAATATGTTTTTGTGACCAACATTCCTTGTTGGTCAACTTTTCTTAAATAAAAATACCCGTTTTTTACTTTTTGCTTATGGTTCCTTGGGCTAACCTGGTGGCAGACCTCTTTGGTAAGGTCTCCAACTATGTGGGCCACTACCTTCTATCACAATTTACCAAAATCCCAGGTGCTCCCTTGGGCCGCTCAGGTCCCCTCCAGATCGAGGCACCCAAGGCCCCTGACGCCAAGTTACACTTGATTATGGGCTCCCCTCTGGGGTCCACTCAGGTTGTTATGTTTCTATCCTACCTGGTCTTATACGTTGCATTCTACACCCTGGCTTGGGGTACCTTTGGCACAGGCACCGTTTGAGGTGTCTTCTTACCCTTTTTCTTAACGGCTAGTTCCCTAGCAATGTGGGTTTGCATCCCACATCACCTTGCTGGGAATGAGAGAGTTACAGACACTCTCTTGACAGACATCAATAGGAGCCATGACTGATGTCTGAACATGAATATGCTTTTTTTGGGTGTGGGATCTGTATCAACCATAGGATGCACATGAACCACGGGATCATCCTGAGTTGCTTGTGGTATATAATGCTGATGTTGTCACAAACATTCATGCATATGACTGACAATGCCCTTAACACACTTGTCAATGAAGTAAATCATAAAAGGTTACTTTTTGGAGTGAAAGGTGTGTTAACAAATGCAAACAAATTCCTCAATCATTTCACATTCAGTGATAAATGCTTTACCGTCATCACATCATGCACTTGCACCTTTGATGACACAAGCATGCAAGTTAGTAAAGTAATAACTGTCATTGAAGTGCATGAGGCCTAATGACTTTGACGCAACAACAAGGACGCCAGCTTGATGTTTTGCAAACAATTGACTAGTAGCATCTTGCAAAGTTCACCATTATTTTCATTATTCATGCGATCCATCAAGCTTCCATGGCATAACCAGTTGTCATCATAAATGAGCTCAAACAAATTGTCAAACATTAAAATATTGTATTGAATATGTCCAGATTGCGTAGCTGCAGGTAGCCATCAGGAGGTATTGGAAACACCTCTCCATCTCTTGTTTCAGTATCAAAGTGAATTAGAGCACAAAAACCATCCTCTTCAATTTTATTCTGGTTCAAGGTATAGGTTTTAACAACCAGAAGGAATAATGTTGGCAATAATAATATTTTCTGTGAGCATAGCAAAGCACTGCAAACCAGCATAACATGAATTGAAATTGTCACTCTGATCCTGATCCCAAGAAGCGCAAACAATCCTTGAAGCATCACAAATTAGCATATATGAACTTTGCAACTGATCATCATTGACAAAATTTATCATTGCTATGAGCCTCATTGCAATAAGCCTGCTTCTAAAGTGGCTTAGATTAAACAACGTGATCATGCCTTGTTGGTAAAGTCTTGCAAATTCATTGATTACCAAGTCCTTACAATCTGGATTGTTTGCTAAGATCCAGCTAAGCGCGCATACACCCATTAACATGCAATTGTATATTAAAAGAAGAATAATAGATTTTTGAGAGACTCTGTGATTACAACAATTCCTGCATTATCATTGTTGTGAGGCAACATAGAAGGTAGCTTTATACTTGTTTAAAAAATGTCAAGTGTGAACAGTGTGCCATGGACTTTGAATCTGTATAAGCCCTATTTGCCATTAAATATAAGCATTTTAATGTAAGGTATCATGTGAGACAAAAGTTTTTGTTTAAACTAGATGAGAACTTTATTTCACCTGGAATGTCACCAGGCTCCATATTATTCCAGTACAGCTTTGATGGATGTTTAGTCTTAATTTTGTTTTTCAAATGAAAATGACATCAATAACAAACTTTCAATACATTTTTGTTTGTGAGTTCCAGTGGTAGACATGTTTTGGCAGCAATCATATGATATTTACCACTTAATTAGCGTAACACTGATTTGTGCAGATATCACATATCCTATCACAGAAGTTGTTGATATACTTATGATATACTTGCGCACCAGCAGCATACTGAGCATGAGCATCATGTTGACTGCTGTATATCCTTACGCTTTTGTTCTGTCTCATAGAGTCATGCTTGAGAGGTGTATACTCTATCTCTTTTGCGTCAGAAAGCACTTTGATTGTCATTTTCCATTGAACGAGATTGAGAAGTGTATTCTTGATATTTGGAAAAACTATTTAGCATACAGGTTGTCAATTTTGATATAATGATCTTGAGAGGTATGTTCTCTATATTTAGCAAGATGATAAGCGCGTTAGTCTTTAGTTTCAATAGCATGAGCTTGTAATTTGCGTTCTTAATCTTTAGTAATATGATAAATATGTTGTTCATCAGTTTCAATAGCACAAGCTTGTGAAATGCGTTTTTTATGATTTACAAGTTGCTTTGATTTAACTTCAGCCATTTATTATGAACGCTCTAGCTAATAATATTGTCACTTCTTCAATCGTCACTGCTTTTGAATCACCATCTCCTTCATCATTACAAGAAGTGACTCTTACAAAGAAGTGCTTAAAGCACATCAGTCCTTTGTAACCACACAAGTGCATGGACACGTGAGTTAAGAATCTTTTAGAATATGTTCTTTTGCTGCGTAATTTGACTGCACTTTAACTGATTTTAAAACCCTTTGCTGCATAATTTGACTACAGTCCACATTGCTCAAAAACGTTTAAATTCCAAAGTTCACAATTTTCACGATTTTTAATGGATTATTATATTGACATTGGAGATACATAAGTGTGCCAAATTTAAAGCTCAAGCTAGTCTGGAAGGTAGCTAAAAATAAATTGTAAGATTCCACCTGAAAAACAGACAGAACCACAGAGAGTTGAAAAAAACGGTTTAAGATGATAAAAAGTAAGAGGGGGTGGAACTGAAAGTTATGGCAAAATAAAAAACTGGGAGGATGCCAATAATTGGCGACCATCACTGACTATTCCATATTGGTGACAATTATTGCTACCCACAGTTCTAGCATTGCTGGACATATATGCCATTGTACCTTGAGATGGATTGTTGCCTTGTCGAGTATGACAATTAATCTGGAAGGAAAAGCCAAGCATGTGGCTTTATGTAATCACAGGATCAGGTGAAAAAATTCAAAAACTGTTTGAACTGATCTGATAATGTTCAGATCATTTCTAAAAACAGACCTTTGTAATGAGTGTGCTTGTTGCTCAATTTTTTGGCAATAAAGACCTAGTGTATAATCCATATACAGTAATGGTAGATGATGGTGCAGATCTGGAACGATGAATTTTTCAGAGATTTTTATAAAAAAGGTCCTTCAAGGGCTGAAACTCCACCAACAAGTGTATACTGGAAAGAAGGTATCACATCATGGACCAGTATCTATGGGAAATAACTCACTCAAAATAGCAGTAGCCAAAGTCTGCTTCATGTTCATTGTTGATGGAGCAGTCCTTGTGCTGGTATCCCAGACTGCAATGCTTTCCAGATGTAATTGAATGGTAGAGGATCTTCCAGGTTATGGAACACTGATTGGAAGAGATCAGTTGAAAATTTAGGCCCAAAACTAACTCCCTAAGGGTATAGCTAGTACTGTGCCTCTCCTCCACCCAGTCATTGTAGGAATTTTTATAATTGATTAAAATTTCTATCTCAGAGTAGATTAAGCTTAAATTTATTTTTCTTTTAAACATTTATTTTCCATCTTATAAGTTAAGATTTTTGAAGATTGTTAATCAACAGTATATTGTTTGGCAATGGTTACTGACTAAAGAAATAGTCATAAGTCATCAAAGGATGTAAATCTAATGGCTAGTTTTGATTAATGACTTAGTAAGGATAATTCCCAACAGTTTTATTAGGCAACTTGGTGCTATTTAATAGCTAAAATTTTGGATTCCTACTATAAATCATTAGGCTGAGGCGCCAAATGATTATGATCATTTTTTGAAGCTACCAAAGAATTTTTAACGCTTGTTTTTGTGGTAGTTTGTAAAAGTAACCTGGCAATGTGGCCCCTAAGAAATTAATAACTGGTTCTTGCCACCAATAGATGGCCAACAAACCGTAAAGGTTGCCCTACAAGGGGTTAAGTAAGGTGATGGGACCTGCTATGTTCAGAGGTCAATCCCAAGGGCTAAAGTTTGTAAAAGATAAATAATTAATCTTCATTGAACTATCTGAAAGTTGTGCAACTCTAACACTATAAAAAAACCCAGTATTTCTAATAAAGAGAAGAATTCAGCCGTTAAATATTTATCATATTTTACTTCTTAATTGAAGAGTTTCAGGGAATGAAATCCTTAGTTGGTTTCATAGTCTATAATAAGTGTATACTTGAATGGTGCTGAAGCCACTTACAAAGAAGACTTGACTTACTAGTTGTCTAATACAACTATTATCCTCTTTAAGCTTACAACAAGGACAGATCTTTGCAGTAAACTTACAAAGTAGTTTATGTTTTTTCTCACTTTAGGGGTAGTTGAGTCTTTCTGAAATATTAACAACATGACCTCTATCCAGGGTGAATTCCAGCACATATGGAAGGATTTAGAGAGCGTTAACCAGAACACCCTAATATTGAAAGCCCAGGCCAATCAAACTAAAGCGTAGAAAAATATTGTAAAGATGGAAGAAGAAATCAACCTTGTCATAAAATTTAATAATACGTTTTGGAAAATAGCCAAATTAGAGCAGAAACACACCAAAGTTTTAAGAATCTGCTGATGTTCAAAGTTGCATTTGAGGCAGAGGCTGGACAAAGTTGTTTGTTATGGGAGAAGTTGGTAAACTTTTGAAACAAGCACAAGAGATGGAAAACATAAATTTACCTGCGTTCAGGTGGAAACTAAATTGGGTGAACACAACTTGTATGATGAAGAAAGTAAGTGGAGAGCATTTAGACTACCTGTATTATGCCAAGTGCTTTTTCTGATATGTCAGCGGTGGACCTAATCTCAGGATATTGGCAGATCAATATGCCACCCAAGGACCAGGAGAAGTGTGACATAATAATAGCACAGGGCTTTACCAACCTACAAGGATGCTTCAAGGCTTGTGTAATGCACCACTGAATTTTCAATGGTCTATGGATACAATCTTGTCAGACTTTAAGATATCCTGTGTTTTAGTATAATTAGATGACAACAATGCATTTAATTAAATGTTCATGAATCACTTGCAAAACTTAGAGGAAGTCTTCAGGAAATTGGTCTCTGCAATCTCAAAATCAAGCCCCAAAAACGTCACTTCTTCAAGGAGGACTTATAGTATCCGGGCTTTGTTATAAATGTGTATGGATTTCAACCTCAAAAAAAGAATATTGAAGCTTTTTAGCAGAGTCAGCACTGAAGAGAATTCATGATGTCCAAGTCTATTTGGGAATGGTCATCTAATAGCAACAATTCATTAAAGGGTTTGCAAAAATAGTGGATCCATTATTCCATCTGTTTAAAGATCCAAAAATGGGTTCATATGAAATGAGACGGCGCACAATGCATTTCATAAATTACAAAGATACTTGATGACAAGCCCAATACTTAAAATCTGATTTTGACCGGCCATTTATTATAAAATCAGATGAATTACTTATGGCGATAGGTGCCATACTTAGTCAAGTTGATGACCAAGAGGAAGAGCACCTGGTGATTATGTCAACCATACCTTAACAAAGGCCAAAAGAATTATACAGTAACTGAGTGCAAATGTCTTTCAGTTATTTACGCTTCCAAACAATTCAGTGTTCATATTCATGGGATAAATTTCAAGGTTTTAACAGATCATGCCTCTCTGTTGGTTGCTTAACTTAAGAAAACCTGAGGGGAGAATAGCATAATGGGCCTTAAAATTACAGGCCTATGAATATGATATAGAAATTGTGCTGGGGATAGAAATCAAAACGCTGATGAATTATTCATTGTTAGTTTTTGCCCATATTCCAAGCCTGCTAGATTACCAGGAATCACTAGGAGATAATTCCCTAATGTGAAGTGAATTGGAAATTGGTTAACCCTGATTTCAGAGTAACTATGTTCAGAGGATTTTAGGATATTCTCCTGGTCAGATCCATTAAGGATTGATCCAGACAAATGCTTAAGATCTCGTCAGGTGGAGTTGCTGACGATATATGTGCATCTAATAGTGATTAACTATCAGGGTACCAATTGGGATCATTCAGGTTTCATCACTGAATGATTAGGAATGTAAGTAGTAAGTTGTGAGGTAAGTGATGCCACCTGCAACTAGTGAATCGATAAGTTGGTTTGTGACCTGCCTTGATGGGTAACAAGTCCCAATACTTAAGTAGGTCGCTATCCAATTATGGTAGGTTCGCTTGGATTAGGAGAATGGTAGGGAAATTTTCTGATCCTTTACATTTTAGGTCTCAAGGATGTCAAATGACAGAATCCTAGCCAGGATGAGGAAGACTATTGCTGCTGAGATGAGGATGAGAAATTCAATGGCAACAGCTGCCATTTCATTAAAGAAGTGTCAACTGAGGGTTAAATGACCAAATACCAATTATAAATTCCATAAAATTTACTATTAAAAAACAGTATATAGTTCTATAGTTTCACCCAGTATATAGTTTAAGTAGTAAACTTTATCAGCTTTCATTTGTTCTATTATTTCTCAGGGATATTATTGCTGTGTGCGATAATTGGGAGACTCTTTAAGGAAAAGAGTATGAATCTGAGCGGGGATCCAGAGAAGAAGAGGAAATAAATCAGGGATTGCTGCTGACTGTGTGTTGAACTGGAGAAAATTGTCATAAGGGAATCTCAGAGAAGATTGGGTTAGACAATAGGAGGGAATGAATACCTATTTTGAGACATCTCAAGTATTTTGAGTGGAAATACTGGCTGAGCGTTGAGCTGAGATCTAATAATTCCATTCAACTGTGGATAATATTCATCATACTATTATCAACCAATTATATCAATAATAATACAATGCAGACGATTTGCACAAGAACTGAACCTGTGAAGTAATAAGTTTATAGGGTTTATTGGCCAATAATAACCAGACTCATAAATTTTTACAAAGTGGTGCTCACTACAGGGGTGTAGTTGAGTAAAGAACTTAGAACATGATGTCCTATGAAGATATTTCTAAATCTGAACATGAAGTGGATCATGTTCATTGGCGTTCACCCAGCTCAGAAGTGGAGCTCTGAGTGAAGCAAATCGAGGATGCTCAAGTTCTGGAAAAGGACTTGCAGCCTAGATTTGGAACTATCTAGTGCTGCAAGAAAACCTGCTCCACCGGACATCTACTTGGGATAAAGAGTATCAGCAGGGAAAACTTGGGTTGATATTAGGTCCGCTGGAAATAGTCCCAAGGAACATCAGGACCAACTCATATTGAAATTGGGTCCATTTTAAATAGTCCTGAGGAGTGAGTGTTTAGATGAGGCATTAGTTGAAATAGGAAACAATCAATCAGGAAAATTAGATTGATATGCCAATGAAGATATGAAGTCAAAACAGGAAACAATTGATCCAAGATAGTGGAGAAAATCGGTTGACTCAATAGCATTTAATCAATGATCAGAAGTTTCTGGAGACAAGTTAATCAATTCAGGAGAAATTGGATGAAGCTAACAAGGCCAGAACGACCTGTGTAATTAAGGATGGCCATGAAGGTCAAAAATAGTTTCAGATAAAAACAATCTGAACAATTGAACGGAACTGTTGGCTGATGAGGTATGAAGATTTAAGCATCAGTCGCCGAAATATGAGATGAAATTAGGACCTGGTGGACAAATAACCAGACGGGATTAAAGGCTAAATTATTCAAGAGTATTGTCAAAGTCGCAAGTGTAGCCTATATGCAAAGAAACAGCGCTGCTGGCTGTATAGTGAAGATGGTCAATACTAAAAAATCAGAAGTATTGGACCTAAGAGAAAATATTTTCAATGTTCTCAGTGTACCTCTGAATCATTAAATGGTTATGTCCTGAGATTTTGGTCAAGTCCCAGAAGATGACCACTGAACCAAATGGA
The DNA here is from genome assembly GCA_022478985.1 of Massospora cicadina. Lineage (NCBI taxonomy): Eukaryota > Fungi > Entomophthoromycota > Entomophthoromycetes > Entomophthorales > Entomophthoraceae > Massospora > Massospora cicadina. Next base: position 44,908 of record JAKSZP010004571.1, read on the forward strand.
TGGTTAAATCTTAAGAAGATAAGACTTTGAACCATGATAACTGGAGGTTAGAGTATACCTAGGACCCAGTCTGGATGAAGGGGATAAGAAGGACCTCTGAAACTTTTTGTAGGTTAAAAGTCACATTGCAAAAGAAAAAAACAAAAGAATATATAAAAGATATAAAATAATAAAAAAGATTTAATTGTCCATGAATTTTAGACCTAGAAAGCAACGAAAAATCCCAATGGCCAAACTGAGGAAATTCCACAATTTTGGGACTCTCAATGAGATGGGATTACTGGCAGGGGTAACTGATAGTATCAACCTATTGGTTGATTGAGAGCAACTTGCTGATATGACAAAGGGCCAGCAAGATGAGGTGCTCAAATTGTTCAAAAAGAATTGGGAACTATTCGCCCAGGATGACCATGATTTGGGATGTATGAGAGATGATATCCACAAGGTTGATGCCAAGGAAAATTTGCCAATAGGATAATCAATTTGATGGTCGAAGGCAGCTGAAGTGGTAGTGGAAGAAGAAATTGGCATACTAGTGAAGAATGGGCTTCTAGTTCCGTCATTGAGTCCCTGGGAAAGTCTGATTCTTATTGTGAAGAAAAAGGATGTCTCCAATTGGGTGGTGATTGAATACCAAAAGCTGAATAAAATATGAAGAAGGATTTGTATCCCCTACCAAGAATTGATGATGAGATATGCTAGTACCTAATGGATTCTCTGATTTTGGAATATCCAAATTTTTATCAAGAGTTTATTATACAAACTGATGCTCCATTGATGGCAATTGGCGACGTATTAAGCCAAGTAGACAAACTTGTGGATGAACATCTGGTGGAGTATGTCAGGCAGACACTCTCAGCCGCTAAGAGGAACTACAACATAACTGAGTGTGAATGACTTGCGGTCATTTACACCTGTAAGTAGTTTTGGGTGTACATCCATGGAACGCACTTCAAAGTGGTGATGGACCACTCCTTGTTGCGTTAGTTCCATAATTTGAGAGAACCAGAAGAACAACTAGCCTGATGGGTACTTAAGCTACAGGCTTATGATTACAAGATTTTCCACTGAGTGGGGGCTTCTCACCAGAATGCAGATGTCTTATTGAGGTTATTAATGGTCCAGATGGTAACCAGCAGGCGGATGAGTTATTCCAGAGAATGGTCAACAGAGAAATCTGGAACAAGCCCTGAGAAATCCAAGGTGCGCTTCAAAAAGTGATGGAAAACACCAAGACTATGGATGGAAAAGTGTTTAAGATGATTAATGGGAAGCAGTTAGTATTCCTGAAGCCATCAGAAAGAGCAGCTATTGTTCAAGCCATTCATAAGGTTGTCAGGCATGGAGGCTTAAGAAAAACAACCAATCATATTTTCCAGTACTACTGGGAGTCAATCAACTATGATGTCACCGACTATCTAGCTTGTTGTGTGGAGTGCCAGCTGCACAAGCCACATGAGAATACAACTGGATATCAACTGGTCCACCCTGGATTTGTCTGGTATGTAGTTTCCATCAACATGATAGGACCACTAACAATGAGCACAGGGGAGTCAAGTACATAATAGTTGCTATCAACCATCTAATGAGATGGGTTGAGATGAAGGCCATGGCGAAAATAGACGCTACCAGCACCATGAAGTTCATCCTGGATCAAGTAGTATACTGAAATGGATGCTCACAAGTCCTGCTTAGTGGTAATGAAACAAAAATTCACATATCATGTGATACTGCAACTGAATGAGATAATGGGGATCATAGGAGTTGTGTCTGTACCCTATTGGCTGGAGATGATATGACTGGTATTTGAGTGAATGGAACGCTGGCCATGATGCTGAGGAAGCTGGTCACAGGAAGAACTTCCACGTGGGGAACGTATCTGAGTTTGGTGACGTTTGCCTACAATATCAGTCATCATATGGTGATGGGAAAGCGACGAATGAGTTGCTATATGGGAGGAAGGCCACATTGCTGCTGATTTTATATTTGGTGGTGGAACTGTCATCAGAGATGAGTGCTGAACAGTACTTGAACTGACTGACATTTATCCTGATCAAAACGCAATTGCAAGCATTTGATACTACGTTGAAGAAAATGATATGAGCGAAATCAATGGATGATAAGAGAAGACTGGCCTTAACAGAATATCAAATAGGCGACAGAGTTTCATATTGCAATATGCATGGTTTGGGAGAAGAAACAAACAGGATGCGTTGTGGTCAGGTCCATTTGAAATTATTGCCAAGATGGCAACTGACGCCTACTCCATCAAGAATCTCTTGGATGGAAGAGTTGTAAATCGAGTCCATGCTAATTATTTATAGTGATGGATTGATGAAAAAACAAAAGAGTTCTCGAAGGACCAATGAATCTTAAGTTGGTCATGTCTTGATGATTAGGTCAAGTCCGAAAAAGGGACCTCTGAACCAATCTAGATGGTTAAGTCTGAAAAAAGGACCTCTGAACCATAGATAACTGGTAGGTTTAAGAATACTAGGACCCAGTTTGGGGGAAAAATAAAAAAAGATGGACCACTGAACCAATTCAAGGTCAAGTCCCATGGAAAAAAGAAAAATAAAAGATTGATAAAAATATTGAAAAAAATAATAAATTGCATAGCAAAAGCTGATATATTTTTATAGTTTTTATTTTTATCAATTATCCTTGATATGGGGATAATTCCACCTATGTTGCCTCTTGGGGGAGGGAGGATGGATTGCTGTAGGAATAAAGAAACCATTGAATTATATGTGAGATTGGACGCTAGTGAGGGCTAAACCTACATGAAACCAACTTCTTTGAGCGGATGCAGATCCCTGCAAGAAAGAAACTAGGGGAAGGGAAATTGAGATGTCAGAAGAAGCCAATCGTGAAACCACAGAGTGGGGAGGGAAGCAACATTATAGAAAGAGGCAGTTGGCAAAAAACCATGAGTAATCCAAATATGGTACCTGAGCTGGAAGATTAGTCTTGAGCGCCTGCCAATGGGCTTCATCAAGGACACCAGACATATGGGCCAGTAGCGAACAATGGATACTGGATGGAAGTTGCCAAATCATGCCCCCCATGAAAGCCATAAGAAGAAGATACCAATGGTAAGTGCCAGAAATGAGATAGTCATGCAGGGAATGAATGGCATCCTGCAAGTGATGACTATGAGCTTCTCAGAAGCTGAAGCAGAAGGTGCAATGGAACCTGGGAGAGGCTGGAAGCTTCATGGCCCAACTTCGAAGAACTTGGCCAGCAAAGCAAAGAGCATAAGTGGTGATATCTCAATCTAGGATGTTCTCAATATCGGAGGGATTCAGCGCTAGGGATAAATCCTCAGTGACTTGGGCCCTCAATTCTGCATAGGGGAGTTCAAAGTGAATACTGTCGCCATTGGTGAGATCAGTAGCTAAGGCAGTGGGTTTATAATATTGTCCAAGTCAGAAGAGGAACTCAGGAAGCAAGTCCAACCTTGCAAGAAAGGATTGATTAAGAGCAGAGGGTATAATTTCAGGAGCATCCATGATAATGTTTGGTGCATCTGCAAAAGGAGCTGAATTCAGGAGAGTTTTTAAATTTAACTCTGGAATTTATGACAGAGGGAGAATTGGCTACAAGTTGTTTAAAATGATTGCTAGGCTGGTTTCTGAAGGGTTGGTTACCATTTCCAGTAGCTCCGCAGAAGGACAAGCCTCTGGTGCCAGACTAGGCGTATGAGTCCTGGAAGGACCATAGAAGAGGTTCCAGCATGCATCATGACTCATCTACTGGAAGAGCTGAAGATCTTAATCAGACAAACTGTTGAGTAGCTTTAAGTACCTCAACTTGGAATTTGACATATGAGCTGGATGAGAGGGGGATGTCAGACTTATATGAAAGTTGACATTATGCACTCTACAATTCATTAAGCTCCAATTTAGAAGAAATTAATCATAAAATTATTGGGATAAGCTCTCCAGAGAAGAATTAAGAATGATATGAGCCAAGAGGTTATGAGAGAAAAATAACAAGGGCAAACACAAATAAGCATTATTAATTAGGCTGTGAAACGAACATTGATGGCAAGAGTATCCTGTCTAGGACAAGGAGAAAATAAGGAAATCAAGGACGCCAGACCAAGAATCCTGAATATGACAGCGGGTCATATGCCCTGACGGGGAGAAAACTGGATTACAGGATCAATATCATCACAAGTAAATCAACCAGCCTGGCACAACAGTATATCATGGGGACCGCGCTCTGAGTAGGTGGTAGCAAGGATGAAGATGAAGAGAGCCACATGCTGAAGGTCGTCCTGAGCAGTGTTGAGCATTAATAATCATACTTCACTTGATTAAATGAAG
>JAKSZP010004572.1:0-49126 GCA_022478985.1 Massospora cicadina
TCCACATGGCGATTGCAACCAGAGCACGGAGGGATGGTGGAAGGGGGAGGCCATTGATGAAGCAAACATATCTCTTGACAGACTTAAGGGATGCGTTTGATCCTGGCCTAGCAGACGTTGGACTTCGCGCCATATCACTTTAGAGGTGGGGCACTTCTCCAGGCGTGGAACAGCGTTCCATACTGGCCAAACACGACACAGGATGAATGTAAAGCGTTAGAGCGCTCAGCTGTATGATACACCCACCTCAGGCAGCGCCACACATGGGAGCGGACTTGAGGCTTCAACAGAGGATGGTGTGCGTATTTCCAGATAGTCTTTTGGGTCTCAGTGGAATAAGGGATGTCCATCATGTCCAGGTAGTCCACCCTGGATAGGACTTTGGGGTCAAATGGGGATCACGCCATCATGGATGGGTAGCCCCTGTACCTCTTGTGTGAACTGAGGAGAGGGGCAGCCTCTTCAGGTTGTATGTCCACTAATACGAATTCTCCACTCTGCGCTTCGCATGGAGAGTAGGATTCGTTTGTAGTGGGTTTTAGTCCCGTGAGGACCTGTGGCCGATGTGTGTGATGCGAGGCATTTCATCAGGGAGTGGGGTTTGATGGATTGTTGAGGCCCAAGGCTTGGGAGAAGTTGGAGCGGGCCGCGCGGGACCAGTGTTGGGATGGGAGTGTAGGAGCGGTGACAGCCGCGATCCAGGTGCCCAGGATCTTAGCATGGGCTTTGAAGTCAAGCAGGCCCATGCCACCTTGATGATGAGGGCCAAACATGACCTCTAGCCGTACTGGTGGCGGGTGGCCTGACCAAAGCCATCCTTGCAGCAAAGCATACAGGCTTTGAAGAAGCTTGGGGAGAAGGGGATAGCGTGGGCTCCGAACCAGACTTTGGATAGGAGCATAGAGTTGGCAAGAACAACCCTGCCAGTGAGGGTAGTAGGGTGGGCTCTGAGAGAGGCGATTCTCTTCGTCACGTTGTCCAGTATATGGCACTCCATTACTGCTGACGCATATCCGCCTGCCTCCATCCACACGCCCAGATGGCGCACCAGTCCTATGGTAGGACGTGGCACGAAGGGGAGCACCAGTGGAGCGGTGTGTGTTGAGTTAGTAAGGCGTGGACGTGGGTGAGCAGATAGGCTGGGTTATGAACTACTAGCTGGGGCCCTGCAGTTCTGAAACTGACCAAGGAGGATGATTTCAGTTTTGGAGGCGTTCAGTGCCGCGTTGCTTACCTGGGAATATTCCTGGATGAGGGCTTCAAGCGCGCGTGCATCTTTGTTATTAGACACCCCCACCACGCAATCATCTGCAAATGTCATCATCTTGACTGGGGTTTAGCCTGGCACATGGACCCCAGTGAGGTGGGCATTCACATTTTGCAGTAGTGGGTCAAGGCTGAAGTTGTATAAGAGTGGGCTGAGGGGGTCCCCTTGTCGCAGACCCCTTTGAGGGCGGACTACTTCCGTTAGGAAGCCTGGGCCACGCACTGCCATTGTCACAGATTCCGTGAGCAGCATCACCCAGTTTATGAAATGGGGGGGTAGGCGGAATTGATGGAGGCAGGCACTAAGGTATTCCCAGTTTACTCTATCATAGGCCTTTTGTTGGTCCTACAATACAAGTGCCCTAGAGGCTGTGGACTGACATGTATTAGCCACGGGGTGCACGTTATCCCAAATTGACCTTCTGGGGATGAAACCGAATTGCTCTGGGGAGATGGTGGCAGATGCTACAGTCCCTAAACGGTTAGCCATGATTTTTGTTAAAATTTTGGTGTCTTTGTTTGTTAGAGAAATGGGGCGCCAGTTGGCTAAGCCAAGCTTATCCCCTTTCTTTAAGAGTGTGACAATAAAGGCCTCATGTCCTCCTGGTAGGAGGCGCATTTCCAACAGGCTTTGGTTGAGTGAGTCTAGCAGCAATGGGGATATATATTTGAAATATTTTTTGTAGAACTCATATGGAATGCCATCTGGGCCTGGGCATTTTCAGTTTGGCGCACCGCAAATGGCTGTCCATAATTCGTTCAAAGTAATTAAATTCATTATTTCCAGGTATCAGAAAATGGTACGGATATGAGCTCGGTCAAGAAATTCCGCCATTTTGGCTAGCTGAATTGGTTCAGCTCGGTATAACTCAAGTAATATCTTTGCATTTTGATTGCCACTTCAGCCGGTGTGTCCACAATGGAATTATCCGATCTTTGCACCTGTGTGCAGGCCACGCTCTGGCATGGTGCAAAATTTTTTTAAAGAAGTATGCGGTGCACTTGTCGCCTTTAGAGATGCGTGTGGCCCTGTATTGGACACAAACCTGATGTTTGTGTTGCCTTTCGAGCGGGTTGAGGTGGGCGGCTGCCTCCTCCTACTTCTGGCCCCATGCAGGGCTGTATCCTGTGGCTGGAATGTTGGACTCCAAGTGGGCCAATTCCGCCAGCATGCACAAGATAACCGCTGATGTGGCTCATGAGCGTCTGGAGGAGAGATGGCGATAGTGGCGGATGGTGTCCTCTTTGAAAGTTGCCCATGTGGAAATGGGGTCCACGCAAAACAGTGCAACAAACAATTTCGCCAAAGTTGCCTCTTCCACCCACGTGGAAAATCCTGGTGACCTGAGCTTGGGGGGGCGGATTTTGTACCAATGTGGAGCCTTAGAAGCTGTGACAGGTAGGTGGTAGGTTAGCGAGACCAGTTGATGGTCAGAGAATTCCAATTTTGTTGTCTTGAAGTGGGAGATGTGGGGTTGGAATTTTGCTGGCATTAGAATAAGGTCAATGCGGGTCATGGACCTTAATTTGGCCGTTGTGGACGTGGGGACGTGTCATGTTTTCAAGCAGTGGGGCATGTCGTGGCAGCGTATCCATTAACCCAAGGGTGGCTTTTAGAATGTGTAGTTCTACGTGACCCTGTGGGGCGTGGGGTGAGGGTGGCCACCGGTCCATTGGTGAGGTTAGCCAACAGTTCATGTCACCAACTAGGAAAGAGTTGGGGGGTAGCAGGAGGGATTTGACTGATGAGAAAAATTCCTGACGCTCATGTGCACCGTTTGGGGCGTAGATGTTGATGATTGTGTGCACAACGGTGGCCCATGAGAAGGTGACAATGAGCACTCGGCCATTTAGGAATGTTTCTGAGGATGTGAATTTGAAAAATTATTTTTCCAAATTAGCACCCCACAGTGCTTCGACCAAAAGGATAGGGATGGTAGGAGCATTGTTTTCCAAGCTTCCTCAGAACCTCATGGACAGTGGGACTCCTGGATGGCTAGGATATCCACAGGTAATTGTTTTGTAAAAAACTCAGTTTCCTAGCCCGGGACAGGGAGGCCTTAAGTCCAGCGATATTCAGCATCCCTAGAGGAAGGTTTCCCCCATCAAACCTTAGGCGCGAGGGGGTGGGCCCCCAGGCCCACCAGCCTCTTCAAGGTCCCCATGGGCTTTCACAGCAGTGTGGGTGTTAGCAGCAATGCTATCAGGGTTTTTGTTAATTTTTGTGGAAAGAGTCGCGTTGGCTTTAGCCTTCACTTTTTGTTTTCCTGACGTCAGAAATTTTTTGCGGTGTGGATAAGTTTGGTGCACCATCGAGCGGGGCAAAAAAGTTTTCAGTTGAAATAGGACCCAAGTCAGTTTCAACCGGAGCTTGGGTGCAGCAATTGGGTGAGATCAAATCTCCCGTCAGATCCTCGGATTGAGTGGCCCACTCATCATGGGCCTCCCAATCTGATTGAGTGATGGATTCCTGAGTCACTTCCGCCGCAAAGGTCTCCATGTCCTCATGGCGTTGTGAGTGTGGGATGGTGGTGGTGGCCTTGGCCGCTTCCTTGGCCGCGGCCCTATGGGCCTGCTTGGCCTTCTTCCACTCCTGCGGGGAGATAGGCTTTACCAATAGGTAGCAGCCTTGTGCTCCCCACGGGAAAGCCTCCTTGGTGCTTGCAGTTGGTTCGTAGTGCGCCTCTCCGCTGGCCATGGCTGCTGAGGGGTGCTCTTGGAATGTGATGCCCTCCTTGATGGGGCATGCGTGCGCCTTATGGCCAAACGCGTCACAGTGGGTGCAAATGGGGAGCGCGCTGTCCACAGTTACCCGGAATGGGTGGGTGGTATGCCCTGCGATGTCAATAAAGGTGGAGTGCGGGATCTGGGTTAGGTCCTTCATGATCTCCTCAGTTGGGGTCAGAATTGCAATGGCTTTGCCGGTGCACAAGTGTGGCATCAGCATGAAACGTTGCATTTCTAAAGATTGTATTTCACCATATATAGTGAGACCATCTTTCAGGTGTTGCTCCAAAATGTCACGTTTTACCATAGTAGGCAAAAAGTCAAACGTGAGGAAAATTTGGTTTGATTTTGTCCATCTGGTGCATTTGGTTTTGATGACCCGTTGTCCTTCGGGGAGGTTGACCACTATGCGCACCGCTGCAGCCTCATCTGCTGCTATTTTGCTTTTAAAAACCTAGGTCCAGCCAACTGCATGACATGGAGTGAGGTGCAACGTACACTGCGGTCAGGAAAATTTTGTGTACATCTTCACAAAATTTTTCCTATAAGGCAATTTTTGGATGTCCAGATACACACAGACTCTGAATTCCACCAACGAAAGTGGCTGGGAGTGTGGCGTGTTGATGTACTGGTTGCATCGTGCTTGCCACGCGAGTATCTCCGGGGAAATTGTGACCACCAGTTTTTTGAGATTTTTTTCTATTCCGCTGGATTCTCTGGGGCGTTTTCAAACGTTAGAGGCTGCGGGCCTTCCGCCTGCTCCTCTTGCCTTGCTTGCCCAACTGCTCCCAGACATGGGCGCAGACTAATCTCCTCTGTGAGATTATCAAACTAGATTTAGTCTTGAATTGAATAGGTTGCAAAAATGTTTGCAACGAGAAAGAAAAGTTTTATGCTAGAACATTATGTAAGCTTTATTATGCACCAATGTCAGCTAATTTTTAAATAATGCAAGAATCTTCTAGCACATCATAGGCAGTTCAATTAAACACCAAATTACAATATAAATAGTCATGATTTTGTATGACTGGACAATAATTCCTAAGCCGTTATGGAGGAATGAGTGAGAGTGGCCAAACTGAGTAATTTGTGAATGAATGAAGATGTGCTTGACATAAGGCAATAAGGTGATACTGAGCCTCAAATGAGTATCTAGTATAGCCTCCAAATCAGGCAACAAAGTGATGTTGTATGATGAATTATGCGTGGAGAGCTTTGAACTAAAGCAATTGTGAATTCAGTATGTAGTAAACTCTGCTAAAAATTAATGAGAATATGGCGGAACAAATAATCTAAGCAAAAGGGTCGTTTAGACCAAAGCAATATTACATAAAAGTTTTGAGAAGATTGAAAGAGGTAGATTGTTAGTGTAAGAGAGCAAGCGGAACAGCGAAGCATCCACTGTATATATAAGTTAATAAAAGAGTGTCGTTGGGCAATTTCTCCATTATTTATTAAAGTTTATTATTTTGTTTCAAGGACGGTGATCTTAATATCATCAGTACTATTGCTCAGTATGCTTAACCCTGCGTAAAACCCCTTTGGCGTATCTCTGAGATAGCATCAAAAATTATAACAGTATTGCTCACTATGGGTACCATTTAACAACCACAAATTTTTTTATTTATTACCCAGTTGACAGCCATGGCATCTCAGGCCTGCAATAAAGGGGAATTGTGCCAATCCACTATGCTTGAAGAAGCTGCAGAAATCACTTTTTGTGGACCCGGTGTTCAAAAAAACAAGAAGACTCCTCCAATAGCATGACAACGTTAAAAATTAACTGGGAAATGCGGCTAGTAATCTGCAGGTACTTAGAAAACTGAACAGGCAAATTGCCAATCGCCTAGATGATGCCAATGAGCGGCTACACTATACAGAGCGGAAGTTGGAACCTTCCTTTTTCTCACCTCATCCCTATGCAGAAGCAGAAGGAAATAGGGTCAATCAGAAAGTGTCATTTTATGCTGAATAAAAATACTGATGTGAGGAGTTACCTCGTGATGGTAGCTCTGGGGATGATTATGTTACAATCCAGCGAAAATTCCATGCAATGGCAGTTCTGCCCATAAAGAGACCTACGCTTTAAAGGCTTGTGGTTATGAGCGGGAAGAGGAGGTCTGCATTGACAAGCTACCTCCATTTGATTGCAATGGATACATGCATGAGTTATTCAAAAGGTTATGAATTTGTGATAGAAGGAGCTCAGAATGGCATAAGGCTAAATTGCTAGTATCCACCATGAATGTTGAAAGTGTCAACCAAGTTACTTTCTATCTTTACAAACAGTTTTTTTACATATCAGGATGTGAATGAGGATATGCTGCAGTTGTTTGGAGGCACTGTCAAGATGGCATGGCAGAAGGCTAAGTTTCCCACTATAAAGTTTCATAATAATGAGACTCTTGCTGAGTTTGCAGACTGCTTAACGACGGAAGCACATGTGCTAATAGGGGCAGGCACTCTAACTGAAGCCAATGTGGCAATTGCGATGACTTATCAGTGAATCCATACCATGAGCTTTACAATGTCATGGCACCAATTTTAGAGGGCGACATACCCCTGCTCAAGGTTGTCCAATTATGTGATGTCTATCTGCTACTTTTACTCCGCCCAACAAAGAGTGGAAACCTGCAGCACATGTCACTGGACCTTCTTATTTAAGAAAACTACTCCTCCCTGTTCAGAGCCTGTCTTAAACCTCTGACATTATTATAACTACATACCTCGCATTTGGCTGAAGTACCATCACCAGTATACTACCTGCGTGGTCCTTATTAAAATAATTGAGGACACAAGCCATACGAAGTAAATTGGTTTAATTGTAGTTGCCCTGGGCACCTGGCGTGGGGTTGCCCTAATTGTCAGGTTCATCATGTACAGCAGGACCAGTACTATCAGAGAAAATTCAGAGAGGATTAGAGACAGAGCTCCTTACCTCCACTAGCCCAACCCCAAATGTCCCACCTGAACCTAAAAGTATTCATTAATCAGAAATCTCTCAGTACAATGAAGCCTTCCTATATCAGTAGCCAGTTGTAGTGGTGAATGTATTGACATGAGTGAAAGTCAAGGAAATGGCAAAATAAGGACTTCAGGGACAGCTAAAGCTGTACGCTTGTAAAATCTTTGACCAAGTTTCCTCTGACAAGCCAGACTCATCCGCAGATGCACCTTCCTTGCAAGGAGTAAATCCGCCCTTACATCAGACACTATTGTCAAGGAATACCCCAAAGTTGGTGAAGGGATTGTAAGTTTCCTAGTAGCTGTATTTCTTTAAATGGCCATGTATAAAACAGTCTAATTTCTTCTTATTCAGAGTGTATGTACTGTGACATTGTTGTAGCCAAAACCTGATTCTAAGAATTAATAAATAAGGGTGCCCCGGTCAACATTGTATCCACTAAGTTGTGGCAAAGATTACATTAGAGCCTAATGTATCATTGCATGGTGTATGAGAATGCTGGAGCGGAAAACACTTTCTCATAGGGAGCTTACAGTGCGCTTCCTTTGTGGTTTGGATCAAATGTTGTTGTAGCTCTGCCGTTAGTGTTAACAAAAATCAATTGTGAACTATTAATTGGCACCACATTTTTTGCAATAATTTGATGCTGCTGTTGACATGACTGAAGAGATGTTCGAAATTCTGGGGCAGCGGAACCCAGTTTATTTTACATCTAGCAGAGTGCCAAAGGATCCAGTGCATATGGGCCATATCAACCTAGCTTATAGTGACTGAGTGATCCCAGTGCGCTACCATCAACTAAAGAACAAGACCCAGGCCCTTCCCCAGCAGATATATGAATATCAAGGGCTGCCTCTAAGAGCTTCCAGCACTATACCCATACCTTCTGGTCGCCAGTAATAGTGAACACTGAATTGGAGGTAGAAGTACCGTCAGACTTTATGGGGGTTACTAGCCTTATCATCATTTGCGTCTTAAGCCCCACGTGGCTCCAGGCATTATACTCCTCGGACATGTGGAGATTAAAGTTTTACTTGCAAACTTACAAAAAGAACCATTTAAAGCTCGCTGACATCATATAGTAGTTTATTTACACTTGATACCTGTTGAGGTGATCCTTTAGTTTCACATGTTTCATGTTACTGACTGAATTTGGTCTACCCATCAAACCGCAACCCAGCGTAATGGCGATGTACTTCACAAAAAATTAATGGGGTTATTGAAAGCACAGAATAAAAGAGAAATAGCTTTATTTCAAAATTCAAGGAGATTTTTGCTGTTGATGACCATGATTTAGGATGTGCGCTGAGGTAATCCATTGGTTGGACACTGGAGATCATCCTCCCATCAGGTTATAGCCAATCCGCTTATTGAGGGCAGCTGAGGAATTAGGGACAAAGGAGATTGAAAAACTACTGAAGCAAGGGGTTCTTGAACCTTTGAAAAGTCTGTGGGCTTTGCCCATCCTCATTGTAAAAATATAAGTATGGTACCAAACAGGCGGTAATAGAAATGAGAGCTCAATAGTATCACCAAGAAGGACTTATATCCCTTGTCGCATATTGATGATGCGCTGGATCAGGTAGGTAGAGTTTATTAATTCTCAGCAATGGATTTGATATCAGGTTACTGGCAGATCAAGTTGCCCACTGCGGAACAGGAGAAATGCGCTATAATCACGTCCAAAGGGCTTTTCCAACCAACCCATATCCCACAAGGGCTGTTTAATGCCCCAGCTACATTCCAACGGGCCATGGACATCACTCTTGGCAACCTGAAGCTTTCATGAGTCCTCGTGTACCTCAATGAAATAAATGTCTTTTCCCATAAATTCTCCAAGTAACTTACCCATTTGGAGGAGGTCTTTCACTGGCTTGCTGAGGCCAACATCAAGATCAGGACCCGTAAGTGCCAATCCTTTATGTACCAACTGGAGTATTTTGGGTTTGTAGTAGATGTGACAGGGCTGAAGCCCCAACAAGCCAAGGTAAAAACTATCTGAAAGATGACTACGCCAAACAGTAAGTGCAATATAAAAATTTTTTTAGGGATGGTCGGCTGCTACTGACACTTTATACTCAACTTTAAATGTAATTGGAGGTCATCTGTTTGAGAATTAAAGAAGGATGCTTGAGTTTGAATGGATGGAACGTTGACAATGCTCCTCTATACAATTTGGATGGCAATAAACAGTGCTCCAGTGCTGAGCTATCCTAATTTTACAAGGAGATTTTCATCCAGACAGGTTCATCTCTTTCCATAATTATGGCAATCCTATACCAAAAAGACGATGAGGGGGAGGTGCACCCAATTGCATACCGCAGTCTGAGCCTGAAATGCCATGAGCTTAGTTATACCATGACTGAGAGGGAGTGCATAGAAGTGATCTATGTGTATCAGCATTTTTGAGTGTACTTGCATGGAGTGAAGTTCAGAGTCATCACGGATAACACTTTATTACGTTGGTTTCAGAATCATAATATGTCTGAAGGACGTCTATCTCGATGGGCTCTCAAACTTCAGGCTTATAATTTCGAAATCCTTCACTGATCTGGAGCAAAACATCAAAATGCTGATTGCTTATTGAGATTGCCAACCGTTGCCGTTATGGGGGATCTCAGTGACATAATGTATGATCAAATACTTAGCCGGAAATATGACAATGAGCCACCTCAAGTCACCAAGGTATTAGAAGGAATAAGGGCCAATACGTTCCAGAAGAATGGCGATTTTACAAATGGATAAGAGACACTACAGTGAATATCCCAAGGCCTTCCGCCTGACCAAATATTAGCATGAGCGCACACCAAGCAGTTAGACATGGTGAAGTATGCAAGGCACTAGAATTGTTGCAACCTTGGTACTACTTAGAAATCATGCAATTTGATTTGCACAAAATGATTACCAGATACTACCAGTGCCAAGTGGAGAAGCCATTCCGCCAAAAGACTTTGTATCAGTAAATGAAACCCCATTTTGCTTGAAATACGGTTTCCTTTGATGTCATTGGCCCCCTGCCAACGGAAGCCAACTGGTACAAGTATATTATGGTGGTAATTGACCACTTGACCAAGTGGGTTGAGGCATGGGCAATACATTATCTAGGGGTAATCTGTGGCAAAGTTAGTGATGGAATTTATCATTCAGCGACATGGCTGTCCTCTGTTCATCCTTAATAATAATAGAACCAATTTCAACTCCCACAATTTAAGTTCAATGAACTAATGGCCATCCGTGGGGTTTTAATGACCCCATATCATCCCAAGTCTAATGGGATGGTTGAGCGGTTTAATGTGACCTTGGTGAACATACTCCAGAAATTGGTAATGGATTGACCTTCCAAATGGAGTACTCAACTTTCCACTGCCATGTTCGCATACAACATTAGGTATCATTCTGACATGGGGAAGAGTCCTTTTATTTAATGTGTGGATGGCACCCAGCTCGACCCGCCATGCTCTATGCCTGCATAAAGGATACCGGTGGAATGTATCCTTAACGCTACTTAACCACCTAACAAATATGCTGATCAAGCTGAAAACAAAGCGTACTTGCTCTTCTTAGCCAAGAAGATTAAGAATCCGGCTGCAACCAGTTATGGCGTAGTGGACTAGCTCAGTTCAAAGGTGGGGATATGGTCTTGTTCCATAACCAGCATAGGTTTGGTCAGAAACATAAGTAGGCCAACATCTTGATTAGTCCGCTAAAGAAAATTGATAATATGGGCGTCAACGACCACACTATCAAGGGCCCTGTAAGCAGTCAGATCAACAACCAGGCGCATGAAAAGTTCCTTTGGGCATATAAACAATAGGAGGCTTATTGTCTTTCAAGGGGGTAATGTTATAATTCTGGTATGACTGAATGATAAGCCCTAAGTCATTATGGCAGAATGGTTGAGATTGTCTAAACTGAGTAATTTGTAATAAGGATAAATCTTGCCTTGACATTAGGTGATAGAGCAATACTAAGAATTAAACCTATATCTATAAGATCACCTCCAAATCAGGCTATAAGGTGATGTCAATGTATGACAAAGAATGAGTAGATTGCTTGAACTAAAGCAATCGTGGATTTAATAATAGTAAACTCTTCTGGGGCCAATGAGAATATGACGAAACAAATAGTATAGGCAAAAGGGTTAGCATTGACCAATGTTGATCATATATAAGTGATACAAGAAGATTGAAAGAGGAGGATTGTTAGCGAAAAAGAGTGAGAAGAACAGCAAAGTATCCGCTGAATATTAAAATTAAATTAAAGATTGTTTTTGGGGCAATTTCTCTATTATTTATTAAAATATATTATATTGTCTCAAGGATGGCGATTTTCATATTGTCAGTCCTATTGTTCAGTGGGCTAAACCCTGTTCAAAACCTTTTGGAGTATCTCTGAGATACTGCCAAAATTATAAGAATCATATTTAAGAAAATTGAGGACATGCTAGCACATTAAAGCTATTAAAACTATAGATAATAACAACATAATATTCAAGAAATGCAGGAATATGCTAGCACATCATGTGAATCTAAACCTGAGCATCAACACCAAAGTTGTCTTCAAAAAAATTCAAGATGTGCTAGTATATAATGGGTATCTTAATTTGAGCACCAGAGCCAACATTGTATTCATTTAATGAAAAAATATGTTAGTACAAAACAAGCAGCTGTGTCTGAGCATCAAAATCAACATTGACTTCAAGAAAAGCAGAAACATGCTAGCACATTACAGGCAGCTGAAAGACATTAAAATATATTTCTTGAAGGTTTTAATTATTATTCAAGAAAAAAGTACAGCAAACATAAAGTGCTTTTATTGGAGAAATAAAGTGAACATACTTTTATTGCTTTGCTAAGTTATAGATGTGAACCTCAGGGTATATGATATTGTTATGGTGAAGTTTAGCTCCACCGCTTGAGATGCCACTAGAACTTTAGCTATCTTAAATGTCTGTATTACAGTATAAGTAAAACATTTTTTTAAGAATAATAGGAGAATAATTCTTTTTTCTATATAACTTCATTGATACTTATCTTTAGAAAAAAAAAGGTTTCGCCTATTTTTAAGGTTCAGGGCCAAATATACCATAAATTATGTTCTCTTCTACCTCTTTCAGAGAAAGTGTCAAGTTTTTACAGATTATTTTTTAAATGAAGAGTTATAATTGGATCAACAATTTGACTAAATAATAGGTGTTGTTAAGATTTTTTTTGGCTGTCTTGAATAGTAAATCTTCAAGGAGACCATCAATGCTGATAGATTAATCCCGTTGATGGATCCCTTGATCCTACCTAAATTTAGTAGCATAACATGATATAATATCACCCACAAAACTGCCTTATTAGATTGCTTCCTTCCCAATAATTAGTGCTATTATTAGCTATAAAACTATTAATTATGCTCAATCAAGAGGCCAGTTGGGTGCAAATTGGTCTTACAGCATTAGATTAATTGCATTTTCTAAAGCAGTACACCAACATAATGCGCTGATGCAGAAATTTGCTGGCAATTATATTAAATTTTTAAATTTTTAAATTTTATTTGGAGACTAACCATGGGACAGACACTTCCATTAAACACCAACTACAAAACACCAAGGAAAACGAGGGACACCCCTAGAGGAGCCGAGGCTACCTCCTGTTGCCAGTGGGACTGCCAGTGGAAGTTAGAGGATTGACAGGGGAGGCCTGGGCGAAACTTTACACAAATGAAGGAAAGGGTAAACAAGAGGAACCAGATGGGGGACCAGGATGACACCAACCGGCGCTGGAGGAATGGCAGGTGGCCAAACAGACAAGCTTAGAAAAGTGATCCATGAGGTGGGAGTAGGTGCGACGCACAGCTTCACAGAGGCTGAGTATTGCTAGAAAGTGCATCAAGGACAATGGTGTGGATCATCTATAGCGCTATTGCAACAATTAAGGTGTGGAGTGAAGGGTGGATAGGGGAGGTCCTGGAAAAGTTGAAGAAGTTCTTAGACAGGATGAAATTCTACTCACCCTTTTAGCAAAAGAGGCGCATAACGTCCCGCCAAATCGATTGTGATGGTGGGAAATCTTCCACGTGATGGACTAATGACCTGTATTGACCGCATACAATGCATGAAGATTGAGAGCTATTGAACTACTTAGCCGTGCAGTACACTTTTCTCAGGCATATTCGCACATGTGGGCGAATTTGGGGTGTAAAAGAGGATGGTGTGTGTACTGCCAAATGTCCTTCTGGGTCTCCAAAGAGTACAGGATGTTGAGCTTGTCAAGGTTGTCCACACGGGCAATAAGGTGTAGATGTTGGGGTACCAAGTTATTTAGAATGACTTTGCCCATGGACTTCTTGTTTGAAATGGGAGTATGGCGATTCCTCTGGGCGGTGTGTCCACTGATGCTGATTCTTCACCCAGCGCTCCACATAGAGAGGAGAAATTTATTTGAAGTGATGTGGCAAACTATGTGATCCCACGGCTGAGGGATGAGAGGCAAGATAATTTAGCAGTTTGGGGGCGGTGAGATTAATGAGGCCAAGGGCGCGGGAAAAGTTGGAGTGGGCCATGTGTGGCAAGTGGTTTTCTAGGGGTATGGGGTTTGTAACCTTAGTGACTCATATGCCAAGTATTTGATGACATGGGCGTCGAAGTTGAGCAGGCCCATACCACCACTATGGCGAGGGCCAAACATGAAATCCAGGCGCACAGGCGGAGGGCAGCCTAACCAAAGCCACCCTTGTAGTAAGGCATACAAAAATGTTGAAGAAAGATGGGGGAAAGGCGATGGCATGGGCCACAAACCAGATTTTAAACAGAAGCATAGAGTTGTCAAGCACAAATATAGCCTGGGAGGTAGTCTGGTGGGCTCTGAGGGAAGTGATGTGCTTTGCAACATTGTTTAGAATGTGGTGCCCCATCCCAACAAATCATACCCTCCCGCCTCCAGCTACACATCTAAATGGCGTACCAGACCAGCAGTGGGACTTGGCACAAAAGGGAGCACAAGCGGGGCAGTATGTGGTGGGTGGGGCAAGCGAACCTGTGAGCTAGCTACTAAAGCAGGTAGGTAATGGGGTTCTGGTGACCAGAGGGCTTGGTACCTGCCAAGTTGTATGATTTCAATTTTGGAGGCGTTAAGTGCTGAATTATTAACTCTGAAGTAATCCTGGATAGTAGCCTCCAGCATGCATGTATCTTATTTGTTAGAAACCCCAACTACACAATAATCTGCAAATGCCAGCATCTTAACTGGTGCTTGGCCTTGCACATGGACACCATCAAGGCAGGCATTTGAATTACTTAAAAGTGGGTCGAGGAAGAAGTTGTATAAGAGTAAGCTTAAAGGGTCACTTTGGCAGAGACTCCTTTGAGGGTGAACCACATCATTGAGGAAGCCAGGGCCACGCACAGCCATTGTGGTGGGTTCCATAGGCAACCCCACCCAAATAATGAACCAATGGGGTTGGTGGAATTTGTGGAGGCAGGTTTTGAGGTCTTTCTAGTTGAATCTATCATAAGCCTTTTGCTGGTCCAAGAAAACAAGTGTCCCAGTAGCCATGGATTAGTAGACGTTGGCTACATTGTTTATGTTGTCCCATATAGACCGCTTGGGTATAAAACCTACTTTCTCAGAGGAGATTATATCAGAGGCAACTTCCCTAAGCGGTTGGCCATAATTTTTATAAATAATTTAGTATCGGTGTTAGTAAGTGATATGAGGTGCCAATTAATAAAATCCAGTTTATCCCTTTCTTATACAGCGTGATTATGTATGCCTCCTGGACCCCAGGAAGGAGGCATTTTTACCTAACATTAGTTCATAGAGGTAGCAACAAAGATGAGAAATAATTAAAATATCTCAATTTTAGAACTCATATGGAATCCCATCTGGAACTTGGCGTTTCCTGTGAGGTGCACTGCAAAAGGCATACCAGAGTTCATTCTGTGTATATTAAATTCATCAGCTCTGGGTAATGGGAAATGAAGTGGAAATGTGAGCTGTTGCGATTCCAATATGACTGGACGATAAGCCCTAAGTCAATATGGCAAAATGAATGGGATCCGCTGGAATTGAACTTGTAATGGTAATGTAAGCGCTTTGAAATAAGGCAATATTAGGATCGTTGGGAAATTGGTCAAATAGGGTGATAAGGCGATGTCAACATTTGACAAAAGGGTTTTGGATCACCTTGAATCAAGGCGTTAAATAATTAAAGAATAATATGCTGAAACCAATGAAAAGATGGCAACATGAATAGACTAAGCGGAAGAGTCAGTACCAACAGAGGCCGCTGAAATATCAGTGAAATGTGGGAACTGGAGGTCTTGTTTTGGATTAAGTGATGAAAAGAAGAGAGAGGAAGAGGACGGACAAAAGAAGGATCCACTAAACAATATATTTTAATAAAGAAGTGATAGGGAATTGCTCCTGTGTTTATTATAAAATTAAGTGGTTACAAGTGTATCAAGGAACTGGCAATCATCATATCAACCGTTCTAATTGTTCAATGGGGAAACCCAGTGTAAAAACCCTTTAGTGGGTACATACTGAATTGTCAAGATTCAACAGTGGTGCTCACTACAGGGGGCCAATTGATTATTAACAAAACTTTATGAAAATTCAACCATCAGCTATGTCGCATCCCAGTTTTTTCAAAATGAAATCTGCATGAAACAATGGCCCTGGGTCCTACAAGGAGTTAAGACTTGTGTTAGATACTGTTCTCAAAAGACAGGATTAGTGATTTGGAAGGTTTACAATGACAAGTTGCCGCCATTCGATTGCAAAGGAAATATTTATGGATTTTTTTGACAATTTAAGTTTGTTATTGAAGGAACTTCAGATCGACAAAGGGCAAAGCTGTTACTCTCCTCTTTGGACGTTGGAAGTGCTGATCAAGTCATTTGTTACTTCTCAGCTAGTTCCATTTCATACCATGAAGTTAAGGAGATGGTGCTGCAATTGTTCAGCGGAACTGCAAAAATCTTGCAGCAGAAATCTGAGTTCTTGACCATTGGGTTTCAGCGAAATGAGACCCTCACCACATTCACTGACCAATTTACTATGGAAGAACATGTGCTGATTGGAGCAGGCACTCTATCCAAAGTTGATGTGTTTATAGCTAAGGCCTCAGCGGTGAAGCCATACCCTGAGCTTTACAATGTCATAGCTCCGCTGTTAGAGCCAGACGTACCTCTTCTTAAACTTGTTCAGTTTGTATGTCAATTATCTGAAAATTTTACTTTACCCAATACTTAGCAGATCCGCGCTGCCACAATTGTTCTCCCTAATCATGTGAGGAGAGATAACTGGGCAGAAAGAATCATGTCAGGATACTCTTCCCCATTGGGTTGGGACCATCTAGTACTAAAAAAAAAGGATACTCTTCCCCATCCAATGGGCGTTCAATGTTTGCTGATCAACATCAACTTAGATACCGCTCTGGGCCTAACTACGCTGACAGGGGCAGTTGTTATACTGTTGAGGGTCTGGTTACAATGATCCTTTTCAAAATCATCAACCATATGTACCAACTTATCCTAAACACAGCCGTAGGTCTTATGGAGTAAGTTGTTTTTTTAGTACTAGATGGTCCCATGGAGTAAGTTGTTTTAATTGTGGTCATAATGGACATATGGGACGATGGTGTCCCAACTGACAGATCCCTCCCTTGCAACGAGAGCAGGGCTATCAGGGAAAAGCCTGAGCGGAGTAAAGAAGGGACTCTCTACTTCCGCTACCTCGAACTTACATGTCCCACCTGAGTCTACTATGTTAAAAATAGCTGAAGCTTCTCAGTATGATGACACATTCCTCTACCACCCACCGGTTGGGAAAGTAAATGTGCTGCCCCCAGCGCATGTTGAAGAAACAGCGGACAAAAACTCTCAGGATCAACTGAAGCTTTATGCTTGTCAAATTTTCGACCAAAATCATTTAGATCAGTTATAACCGGTCGCAGATGCCCTGTCATTAAGGGGAATAGACGTTGCCCTCCCAGTGGACACTATCATAAACAGATACCCTAAAATTGGTGTGGGTATTATGAATTTCCTGAGAAAACCTGAATCCTCAAGTGTACACAAGGTGAATAACCGGGATGCATCTTACTCTGAATGCACATACTGTGACATTGTGGTAGCAAAACTTGAGTACTGGCTATCATCGATACAGGCACACCTATTAACATTGTCTCCACTAAATTGGTGGCAAAGTTGTCGATAAAACCTGACATAGACCACCAAGTGGTGTATGGTACTGCTGGAGCTAAACCACCACTTCTGCGGGAGCATATAGCGCTCTTTCCTTGTGGTTCATATCTATTGTTGTGGTGGCTCCAGCAGTGGTATTGCCAAACAGCCACTATGATTTATTGATTGGAATTGCATTTATGTGACATTATGGGGCTATAGTTGACATGATAGAAGAGACCCTAGCCATTATAGGAAAGTGAATCTCTATATAATTCTCCTTTCATAGACCGTCAAAGAGTTCACTGCACATGGGACAAATTAACCTTGCCTACAGCGATGAGGTGATTCCAGTGAACTATCATCAATTAAAAAGAAAACGCGGGCCCTTCCTCATCAGATATATGAATACCAAGGGTTACCACTTAGAGCAGCTGGAGCTACATCCATTCCCTCTAGACATCAAGTAATAATTGACACTGAGTTAGAGGTGTAAGTGCCAGCGGGGCTCTGTGGGGAGATCATTGGGCCTTATCATCAAACATGGTTTGAGCCACATGTGGCTTCATGAATTATACTATCAGGACATGGTGAGATAAAGGTTTTGTTAGCAAACCTGCAGAGCGAACCAATGCAAATCCGCTACCACCAAACTATAGCATATCTACATCTGATTCCCATAAATGAGGTCCATCAGGTTATGATTTTGGATCATTGATGAATTTGGACTACTGCTTGAACCATCGGTTGAAGTACTAATGGTGGTCCCGCGGAGTAATTTAACAGGATTAACATATGAACAAAAAGAACAAGCAATGGCTTTATTTCAGAAATAAAAGGGGATTTTTGCTATTGACGATCACAATTTAGGGTGTGCTCTGGGGTGGTCCATTGATTAGAAAACCAGGGATCATCCTCCAATAAGGTCTCAACTGATCTGCCATTCTCAGGCAGCAGAAGATGTGGTTACTGAAGAAATCAATAAGTTATTACAACAAGGAATGTTTGAGCCATCCAAGAGATCATGGGCAGCCTGTTCTAATTGTAAAAAAGAAGGACGGCACCAACCAGTTAGTAATAGACTATCAGAAGCTCAACAGTATTACAAAAAAGGTTTTACCCCTTGCTAAGGATCGATGACACTCTGGACCAATTAGGGGTGCCCGCTACTTTTCTGCGATGGACTTAATATCAGGCTACCGGCAAATTGAGTTACCCTTGGCGGAACAGGAAAAATGCTCTGTGATCACCTCAAAGGGCCTTTTTCAACTGACACAGATGCCTTAAGGACTGTGTAACGCTCCTGATACTTTTCAGTGGTCCATGGACACTATTCTTGGTGACCTGAAGCTGTCATGCGTCCTAGAATACCTCAATGATATTAGCGTTTTCTCTCGAACCTTTTTGGAGCACCTTAAACACCCCAAAGCAGTATACTGCCAGCTGGCTGAGGTGAACATTTAAAAAAACTTAGAAAGTATAACTTCTTCAAAGATCAGCTAATACCTGGGGTTTGTGGTAGACTCAACTGGGCTGCAGCCATAACTGGCTTAGGTGGAGGCCATCAGCCAAATAACTACTCCCAATAGTAAGTACAACATACAGGTATTTCTGGGAATGGTTGGTTACTACTGACGCTTTATCCCTAATTTTAGCTGTATTGGGGGGCTATTATTTGAGTTGTTAAAAAAAGATGCTGTGTTTGAAGGATGGGATGTCATCAATCCACTTTTGATACACTCCGTATGGCATTGATCAGTGCACTGATGTTGCGATATCCAAAATTCAGCTAGAAGTTTATCGTTCAGATGGATGCGTCCCTCTCTGCTGTTGGGGAAGTACTTTCTCAGAAAGACAATGAGGGAGAGGAACATCCTGTTGCATTCTGTAGTTAAAGTCAGAACTGTCATGAGCGTAATTATACTGTGACTGAGTGGCAGTGCTTAGCAGTGATTTATGCTATATGCAGTTCCAAGTCTACCTGCATGGAGTAAAGTTTAAGGTTGTCATGGATCATGCATTGTTGCGCTGGTTGCAAAACTTGAAAGAGCCTGAGGGGCGGCTAGCTCAATGGGCTCTTAAGCTGCAAGCTTACGACTTTGAGATTTTACTTCAACTGAGAGCCAAACACCAAAATGCTGATTGTTTATTGAGATCACTGACAATTACAGTTATGGCAGATTTAAGTGATATCATGTTCAACAAAATGCTCAGCGGAAAATATGAAGATGAACCACCTCAAGTAATAAAGTTACTAGATGAACTCAGGACCAATACATGCCTAAGAAATGGGGAATTGTATAAGCGTATAGGGGACATTACCATGAACATACCAAGGCCTTCTACCCGCTCAAATATTATTATGAGTGCACATTGAGCAGTTGAACATGCCGGAGTCTGGAAAACTCTTGAATTGTTGAGACTGAGGTATTATTGGGAAAGCAGGCAATATGACATGCTTGAGACCCTGTCATGCTACCACCAGTGCCAGGTAGAGAAGCCGTTCCACCAAAAGACTTCATACCAGTTGGTAAAGCCTCACTTTGCTTGGCACACTGTTTCTATTGATGTTGAGGGCGCACTGCCAACTGGAGAAAATTGGTCTAAGTATATCCTGGTGGTAATTGACCACTTGACGAGGTGGGTGGAGGCGCGAGCCATCTGGGATCTAGGGGCAGTTACTGTGGCTAAGTTTGTAATGGAATGTATCATACAGCGTCATGACTGCCCATAGTTTATCCTTACTGACAATGGAACCAACTTCAACTCCCACATCTTACCCAAGCTCAACGAATTAATGGTCATCCGCGGGGTCCTAACAACCCCATATCACCCTGAATCCAACGGAATGGTTGAGCAAGTTAATGGGGCTTTGGTGAATATACTCCAGAAATTGGTTATGGATAGACCCTCTGATTGGAGTACCCTTTTTTCTACCGCAGTATTCGCCTACAGTATTAGCTACCATTTGGCCATAGAAAAAGTCCCTTTCAATTGCTTTATGGGAGGCACCCTGCTCTGCCTGCGCTGCTTATGCCTGTATAGAGGACACTGGAAGAGTGGATATGCAGCGATATTTAACCACCCTTACAAACGCGCTGATTAAGTTACAAACTGAAACATACTCGTTCAGCCTTACCAAGAAAATCAAAACCTAGGATAGGGACCAAGTATGGAGGAGTAGCCTAATGCAGTTCAAAGATGGGGATCTGGTGTTATTTCAAGATCAGCATGGGTTTGGCTGGAAGCACAAACTTACCAGTATATAGATTGGTCTGTTTGAAGTCATTGAGAAAACTGGGGTTGACGCATATACTATTAAGGACCCCAGTAGTGGTTGAATTATCAACCGGATGCATGCAAAATTCCTTTAAGCATACATGCAATAGAAGCTTCATCATCCAGTTAAGGAGGGGGTAATGTCGTGATTCCAAAATGACTGGACGATAAGCCCTAATTCAATATGACAAAATGAATGAAATCTGCTGGAATCGAAATCATAATGATAATGTAAGCGCTTTGAAATAAGGCAATATTGGGATCGTTGAGAAATTGGTCAAATAGGGCGATAAGGCGATGTCAACATTTGACAAAAGGGTTTTGGATCACCTCAAATCAAGGCGATAAATAATTAAAGAATAATAAGCTGAAACCAAGGAAAAGATGGCAACATGAATAGACTAAGCGGAAGAGTCAGTACCAACAGAGGCCGCTGAAATATCAGTGAAATGAGGTGAATGGAGAAGTAGTCTTGAGTTAAGTAAAGAAAGGAAGAAAGAGAAAAAAGAGCGGACAAGGAAGGATTTGCTAAACGTTATATTTTAATAAAGAAGTGATTGGGAATTGCTCCCATGTTTATTATAAAATTAAGTGGTTACAAGTGTATCAAGGAACTGGCAATCATCATATCAACCGTTTTAATTGTTCAATGGGGGAAATCTAGTATAAAAAACCCTTTAGCGGGTACATACTGAATCGCTGAGATTAAACATGAGCTATTGAGAAACTCTTTAACTTTGGCCAGTTTGACTGTATTGGAACAATGCAATATGGAGTAATAGTGTCAGGCAAACAGCAAGTTAGAATTAGACCAGCCTGCCAGACTGAGTACTGAAGCACCCAAACGGCAAACCAGAATTCTTGAGGCACTGCTGCTGATATGAAGGTTATGGAACAAGGAAGGAGTTCTGCCAATGATTGCTTATGAGCCATAATCTTATATAGACACATAATGAAATACTAGATGAACACGGACATAAAACCTGAGGGGTATGGAATAACAGCAGAATAAGGCAGTTTGTTTTTAACATAAAATATTAGAAATGGGAAAATGATTTTTTATTGGAAAGATAAGGAAGAAAATTGACCGACAAATTTCTCAGTGCCAAGCAACTGATTAAATAGTGTTCAATTGTGGTGAATCCATTCAGAAATCAGGTCCCTTAGATTCTCCTAACCTGGCGATTTTTTTGGGAATGGGGCAGATAACCTCAAGTAGAACTGACATCAAAGGATCAGCGGTAGGCTGAGTTGCTGTCAGTTTGACCTCGAATTCCTGAACTGAAACTTGACTGAATTACCATCAGTTAGCATGACGGCATTTGACCTGATGAGCCACAGGAATCCCCCAAGGCCACCCCATGTAGGGGCGGTCCCATTTGGGTGGAAACGGGTTTGGGATGCCTAACCCTCCTGTGCCCAGTCACAGGGCCATTTGTTCAGTCAAATAGGTTTTGTCAGTCACAACTCTTAAATTGCTGAACTAGGGTTTCAAACTGTCAGCAATGGTTTCCAAAAATATATCTGACTTCAGGGATCATTCCTGACAATTTCAGGAGGGGGTTGACGTCAATGATCATATTAGAGACTGAGTTGAAACCATCTGCAATTCTGACTGATAATTTGACACTTGTCCCCTTTTTGGAATGAATTCTCCAATCATCCAGCTTTGATCCCGTTGGTCTCAAATTCTTCAAAATAGATTCAGTGATCTTGGCCTAGATTTCCTTAATCTGGCTGACTAGTTTGACCGAGGTGAGCGAGGGTACTGGGGAAGGAATCCAAAGAGGGAGGGCCATTACCCAGCGCTTGTCTATCACACGGGCGAGGTCACCCTAGGAGACGTGGGGTACAGCCACCCTCTTCAGTCCCTTTTTATTTGGAAATGGAAAGAGCACCCAATCTATGTGTAGGGGACATTCCCCTAGACTTACATTACCCTTCCTTTTTCCAAAGGAAGGGCGACAGCACCAGAAACTGCACGAGGGCCACATTTTTGTGAGCCTTGGGCACTTTGATTGCCATTACAGTTGCAACTTTTTTGGGGGGGTGGGGAGCGTCAGGGTGAGACTCATGAACAGCTTCGACCAATTCTAAGCAATTAGTGCAATCCCAAGCCTTGACCCAACTGTTCTCATAAACCAGATACCCCTTTCACGCGATGAGATACTGAACCAACTAGAAGGATTTGTGGGATGCTAAGATGGTTTCCACCTTGGTTTTTTAAGCATCCTCTATTGCTATGAGTTTAGTTCAGTGGGGACAATCCCCTTGAATGGAGACAACAGAGACACATGGAATATGGGGTGCTTTTTTCAATGAGCTAGCAGTTTTAACCGGAAAGCACCATTGACCAAGTCTTCCTCCACCAGATGGGAACCCAAACGCTTGCTTGCAAACTTCTTGGAAGGCACCTGCATCCGCAGATGGCGATTATCTAACATAACGTGAGAGCTCACTGCTATATCATGGTCAGAAAGCCGTTTTTGATCCGCAAACCATTTATAAACATTGATAGCCTTTGTGAGATGCTCATGCACCAAGGACTGGGTAGACTGAATGTGCTCAATATGATCTTCAGCAGCCACAACCTCTGGATGTAGACTGAGACCGACCAAGAAAGAGGGTCTATAACTCAACCTCACTTCATAGGAGAAAACACCGTAGAAGCATGAGTACCATTATTATAGGCAAATTGATTGAGCGGGAGGTCACTGGCCCAGGTATCTTGTGCAGCAGACACGTAACAACGCAAATATTGTTCCAAAATTTGGTTAACCCGCTCAGTTTGTCCATCAGATTGGGGATGGTATGTGGTGGAACAGCAGGTGGTGATTTTAAGATGGTTAAAAGCTCATTCAAGAACCGCGCTGTAAATTGGGGTCCACGGTCACTGATGATCTCCTGCGGAAGACCAAACATAGAAAACACATGGCGTACAAAGAGACAAACATACTTTTCTTACTGATTACTATAACTTTTAGTAATACAATTTGATTCAAACAGCACAATTTGATAATCATTACCAGGTGAGATAAGTATGAATAATAAAGTAAAGAGCTGGGCAAACGCAGTAAAGGGTAGCGGACCTGGACCTGCACCGCCCAAAGGTACCAAGAGCACAGGTACAAATGAAAATCTCAGTAAAAATAAAAAACCTGAGGTGGCGCCCCCCATGGGTTTTGTTAATTTTTTGGTAATTTACTGCAGATATATGGAGGTATCCCAATCACAACAACTGTCATTGATGGAACACAGGATATGAGTTTTTCTGGGCATAGAAACACCAACAATGTGGGAAAAGTTTGGTGAAGCCCAACATAAATTTTTCCCACATGTTGTACTTAACAACCCATACTATCTGCAGAAGTTGGGTAGATCTTGGGTTTGAAACTTTGGAAGAAGCAAACAAAGCAGCGAAGGTCAGAGTAGTACTCTACCTTCCCAATGGACAGCATTTAGTACTGACCAAATGCACCCACTGGACTGAATCAAAAGACATTTTTATAATTTTTAATTATCTTCTGACCACACTGGCATGCACAGTAGTTGAAAGGCATCTCCGAGAAGGCTTGGAGGCCTATGGAGAAATCAAATAATATGAAATGCAAAGATTCCAGCTGATGCTGACCCTTAGCATTGGGAAGGCAATAGCAATTATTTCACTGAACCAGGATGTAGTAGAGGATATTACTAAAATCTCTCATGTAGCATCCTTCACCATTGATAGGAAAAAATCCAAACTGACCCATGCAACAGTGGAAAGCGCATCCCCCATATGCAACCAATTCCAGGCCTTTGGGCACAGGATTTACGCTTGCCCAATAAAAGATGGCCTGAGAGAAATGGAATTCTGTGAGGAGGAAATGGGCGAAGACAACTCAGAGTACGCCAAAATCACAGATACTACACAAGCCTTTAACTGGGGAGAACACGGGCAATATAAAATGATTGACTTTATTTCCCCAAAAGAACAAAAAATGGACAAACAAGCTTGCAAGCTGGCTGCAGCCAAGGAAAAGGCCTCGGTGGAATCAACCATATTGATGGAGCAGATCCAGGAAGACATGGAGGAATTTGAGTCAATGAACCAATCAGATCACGTGGAAAATCAAACACCCAGTCTGACCAGATTGAATTCAGCGGAACCTAATTTGGAAATGAATGCAGCAAAATTGTGGTTCAGCGCACCCCCTGAAATTGTGGAATTTAACCCAATCAGGAAGAAAATCAACAATGGAATGCGCAAGAAAATATTGTGGCCAATAAAAACTCACAAGTGCACCACAATGTTATATTCAAACCAAGCAAAGACAAGAGAGGAGCGGAAACTGCGGTAATGAAAGGGGCAGAATACACCCCAACTCCTAATCATGATTATGTTCTCCGCAGCAGAGGTGCAGTTGAGAGCAATGTGAGCGAGGGAGTAGGGACAGGGGGCCTAATAACCGCTCCTGAGGCGCATCAGGCGTCTCAGTAGAGATAAGGACACTGAACATAGCAGGACTCAAGGCCTTAACGTCCTGGGCCAAGAAGTTGAGTCTCCTATGAAACCCACCTGTGGATATCCTGGTGGTGCAGGAAACCCACTGTCCACAGGGAGAGGAAGAGGCGTGGGAAAAAATGCTCCTCCCAACAATATTTTTAGTCACTCCACTGTGGGATGATAGTATGTGTGAACCAAAACTTTAAATTTATTAATAAAAATTTATTCCTGGATGGCTGCATAATCACCGTAACCTTCTCATGGCACACCAAAGTGCACACAATAGCCAGTGCGTATGCCCCAAATGGTGCACATGACCAAGGAGAAATATATTACAGCCCTAACAAAATTAAATCTACCAGAAAATACTTTCATAATGGGAGACATGAACTGCTGGATTATCCCAGAGATGGACCAATGGCCATACACAACAGAGATACCACAAGGGCAAGTGGAACTCTGAGTACTAAAGGCAACCCTGGGACTATATGATCCATTGACAAAAAGGCAACCCCTGCTACAAAACATGACACGCCCACATGTACACAATGGTACACTTGTCTCTATGTCGAGAATAGACCTAATACTCACACCAATAATTTCTGTCACCAAATTCAAAAATTTGTTAAAACTACAAAAATTGAATTCTCCGACTATTGGCTTGTTTTGGTGTCTTGCAAACTGGCAGAACCAAGTACCCAAGCACCCAGATGGTGCAAAATACGCCCAGAAGGTTTAGCTGACTCAGAATTTCAATCCTGGATGGAGGAAATATCCTCAACCCAGGATTTTCAAACACCTTTTTTCTCAGATTCACTAACCACCTGGGAAAATTCAAAAAATCAACAAACCAACAAATTAAACATATATCGTCTAAAAGCCACAGGGCAGTTTCAGCCATTATCAAAAACACATTGGCTGAAATTGACCATCTAGAAAACAATGTACCAAGAATGGGATACAGCCATGGATGGGGTCGTAAATGGGCAGAGGTTTCTGCTCAGTTAAACACCCTGATCTGTGAACACCAACACCGAGTTGGAGTCCAATATACAGGCAAAAACATAAGAGATTAAGAAACTTGCTTAGACTACTTTTTCCACCAATTAAACGCCCAGAAAAATATGATAGCTTTTACACAGGTCCTTGACTGGACAAATCCATAGCTGAAACCCAAAAAAGTCCCAACCAAAGTGTACAGGTTTTATACAAAATTGTATAAATCTGAGCTGGTCAAACAAGAAAAAATTGAAAAACTCCTTAGAATTGCACATACCTACACTGCAGCCCATAGTAACAATCTAATCAGCCTAATATCATGTGAGGAATTATGGGAAGTGGTACGTGGTGCACAAAGAGGGAAATGCCCTGGACCTGATGAGATTCCCTATGAATTCTATATAAAATATTTTACTAATATCTCTAATATTCCTCTAGCTTCAATGAACAAGTGTATTATGGAAACATGCTTCTTACCTGGAGGCAAAGAAGCCTACACGGTCACATTATTCAAGAAAGGATACAGATTAGACCTATTTAACTGGCGCCCAATTTCCCTAACCAACACAGATACAAAGATTGACACAAAAATTATGGCTAAACGACTAGGAGAAATTGCAACTGATGCAATATCCCCATCACAATATGGATTTGTTCCAAGAAGATCCACTGGGATAACATCCACACAGTTTTAAATGTCTTCCAGTCCAAAACCTCTAGATCACTTGTCTTTTTAGACCAACATAAGGCATATGACTGGGTGAACTGGACCTATCTTAGGGCCTGTTTTCAAAAATTCAAGCTTTCAAGTAGATTTATAAACTGGGTAACGTTATTTACAGAGTCTGAAACCATGGCTGTGCGGGGAGCAGGTATCTTAACTAACCCAGTTATCCCACAGAGAGGACTAAAACAAGGAGACCCCTTAAGCCCTTTACTCAACAACTTTAGCTTAGACCCCCTAATCCGAAATACAAACACACTTCTCAAGGGAATCAACGTCAAGGGCCAACCACCAGTCAAAAATGATGGCCTTCGCTGATGATTGTGTGGTGGGCATATCCAACAATCAGGACGCTTGCAGAATTGAGAAGATAATAAAAGATTATTCAGACATAAGTAACGCATTACTTAACACTGGGAAAACGGAAATTATACTTTTGGGAAAATATCAGACCCATTGGGCGTCATCTACCCAGGGCCAACAAACTGATACAACATCAAAACTCCTGACCAGAAATAGGAGGCGAAAATTAGCAACGACCTCACTGAAACTTCTATTCATCACAAAGCCAACAGCTGGCCCTGTTCGTCACTTATGAGTATGGTTGGAAGCAGGAGGTTACTCAAACTCCATGATAAAAAATCAATTATTAGATAAATTAACAAAACGCATTGCCTCCTTACATGGACACCAAACAGGTCTAACAGGAAGGGTCACGGTAGCCAACTCTGAGATCCTATCAATCTAATGGTTCATGGACCATGCAATCGCTTTTTCACCATCCTTCTTTAATACAATCAACGCCCTATTACTAGGATGGCTATGGTCCAACCACAACCCCCTGTACGCCTCAAAGCCTTATTTGGCTCTAGAAGGAATGGAGGTATGGGGCTTACTAAATACGTAGAGCAAGAAACCCATATACTGGTATCCTGAATAGCTCAGGTGACTAACCCAAATCTTCCAGATACACACTGGGCCAGAACAGCTAGATATAACTTCACACATGCACTCCAATTTAGAAAACCAGCTCACCTGAACACATTAATCAAGTATCTGACATCCCATACCACAGCTGCAGGACCACACGGCACTCCTGCACATTTCAAACAAATACTCCTAGCCATGAGAAGAGTGACATGGCGGATCCACATAAATGGCCAAACCAACCACTGAGGACACATAAGGCTAACTCACAGACAGGAGATCAATGATCAAATAGTCACAGACAATATAAGAAGCAAAAGCCCAAGTACCATAGCCAGGATAGATTACCTGGACCATATGGACATACACTACAACCTGGAGACTCTAAGAAGAGTATGGAGATACACACATCACCCTCTACTCCAACTCAGGATAAGAGCACATGTAAGGAGGTGCATGAGAAGAGTATACCAAACAGCTGAACGGTTAAATGCCACTAACACCTCATGTACAATATGCGGTTGGTATGGAAGCCTAGCCCACCGTTTAGAGCAATGCCCAACATCAGTGGCTGTATGGAAAGAGTCCATGCGCCTATTCCGCCAATAAGACGGACATACATTCAGCCTAGCAAGGAACATGTTCACTATAGACATGGACTCTCCTATCCACCAATCTCTCAGGGCGTTAATAGTAGCAATAGCACTATGGACATACATACAATGGTACTGGAATCTTTCATGGGAGCAGCGCCCACAATCCAAGAAGCCATCCATCACTTCCATAACATATATTTGAACATTCTCAAGCATGGCTGTTTGTACATATAACCTCCCATAACAGAAGGACAATCAACACATGGTTCCCCATATGGTTCCTAAAGGTTGATCCGTTCTTTCACACATGCTGCATCCAATAATAAGCCAGCATAACCCCTATCCTACCGTCCTAAACTTGGTGATCCTAAAGACAACAAGAGGGACCTTGAACCCTCTGAGGTGTCAATAATTGTCGAATATCAAAAGTTTCCTCACTATATCAGAAGTGCTTGTCTCCTGGTCGACCTTTCCTCAAATAATTATAAAGAGACAAGCAGTTTCTTCTGAAGTGATTGCAGAAGCACAGGAAATAAATAAAAAAAATTTGCTGAAGCAATCGACCACTACCATCACAGCCATAAACCCATTAAAAAGACAAGTTTGACAATAAAATCCACAGACACTAATGTCCATGGACCCTTTGCCTGTTGTAAGGGATGTAGGAGGACATTTCTTCCTGAGTGGTCTGACTTGGCTCGAGCAAAAGTAATGCAATTGGTGATCCATGCTTTTACTTCCTTAGTTAAACCCGCCCAGTTATAAGTCCACTTGATCAAATCAATACAATTCTTGTTTCCCAGATGGCCAATTGTGGGAAGGTCATGATGCGCTCAAAACACCTCGGCTCTAAGGGGAGGAGGAACCCAAACCTGCGACCTAAGATAGATGAGACCCTTCACCAAAGAATATGGGGAATGTTTGTGGATATGAAGGGATAATTGATCAAGTAATTCCACTCCTTTGAGGCAGGACATCTGAGCTTCCTTTACTTGGGAAATAAGTGGAGCATATGGGGTTAACTCTACTGAGGCGACCACAGGCGGGACAATTGACAGGATTTGGGTGGTGGGGATCACAGTAACCAAGTCCACTTCCTCCAAATCCGTGGGGCAATGGGCCAGGTTGTGACTAAGGAATTCAGGAAGCACATTTAATGCACCTTTCATGAATTTGTATTTGAAATTGAAGCTGCATAAGTCCTGATATGTACAATCCTGCCTCTGTGCCAATTTTTGAGGTTTCCAGATTTATAAAAGAGCTTGGTGGTCCATATGAACAGTTAACTCATGCTAGGCACCCTGTAACAGATACCACCATTGAGTTAATGCCCATGCTACAGCTGCCAATTCCTTATTGTAAATGGCCCATGATTGCTCAGTTGAAGTCAATTTCCAGGAAAAGTAGGCAACCGGATATTCTAAGCCATCATGCTCCTGTAGCAAAACTGCCCCAACTGCTACTGCTGAAGCATCAAAAGCAATGATATACAGTTTGAAGGGGTCCACGTGTTTTAGGATAGGGGGTGATAAAAATATTTCTTTAATTGACTTGAATGCCTGCTGACACTTTGAGGTCCAGCGTAAAGGCACATTCTTACCCGTGAAGGGGTGGTGCAGAGCAGCTAACTGGGAAAGGGCTGGGGAAAATTTCTTTAGGAAATAAATGGTACCCACGAAACTCTGTAATTGTTTCTGGGTTGTTGGAGTCAGCCACTCGTGGATGGCATCTAACTTGTGGGCAGAATTGCATAACCATCTTTTAGGACCAGGTTCCTGTGAAAGGTAACTTCCTCCTCATAAAACTTGCATTTTGAAGGCTTGATAAACAGGCCTGCTTTGTGAAAAACAGACACAACCACTTCCAAGTCTTTAGCATGGTGTTCATGATCTGGGGAATGAACCAAGATGTTGTCAAATATATATGACCACACATCTAAACCAGAGGTCTCCCAGAACACTATTAATCATTTTTGAAATGTGGCTGGTGCGTTATTCAGCCCGAAGGGCATTATGCAGAACTGAAAAATACCTCATATGATCCAAATCTCAGTAAGGCCATCCTTGACCTTCCATTACCCTTATTTGGTTAAAGGCATTGACGAATTCAAGCTTGGAGAACTTACAAGACTTTGCGATTGCTTGACAATAGTCTGCTCAAGGAGTAAAGGGTAGGGATCGCTTACTGTAATTTTATTTAGGTGACCATAATCCACGCAGGGATGGAACCATCGGCCTTCTTAACAAAAAATGATGGGGAGAGGCAATTGGTGATGTCTCTTTAAACAACCATCCTTTCTTGAGCATATCATCCAACCAGGTGTTGAGAGAAGCCTCCTCTTCTGCCATGTGTGGATACAAAGGGCAGTTGATGTTCACCAACTGTATCATTGTTCAGAATCCCATTAAAATTTCATGTGAGGGGTAGACGGTCTGCCTTATCAAAATCAAAGATACTCCAATAGTGCATCAGTTCTTCAGGAAAATTAGACGGAAGGCCTGAAGAGGAAACAAGGGAGGTAATAGAACTGTGACCTTGTGTTTTCTTAAGGGTATTAACTAAGGGAAATTCTCCCTCCGTTTGATCATTGGCAAATGACAACATATTTGACTCCAGATGAATCTTAACATGTTGTCGGTGCCACCATCCAACCCCCAAGATAACTGGAAACACCAAGTACAGCAAAGCTGATAACTGATCGCAGGAGCTAAGCTGAAATACTGAGAAATAACCTGGCTGACAGACTATATATGAGTTCTGAGAGGCTGAAGAAGCAACCATCACTGAAGGACCTACATCCATATTGAGCTCCAATTGTTGGGCTAGTTCACCACTCATAAAATTGCTTGTGGCTCCTGTATCCACCAATGACTCAAAGGAAACATGATGGACCCTGACACTAATCTTCATGGGAAGTAAGAAGTAAGTGAAGTTCTCTTTATTGGCAGCTGTATTTGAATCTGACGGTACAGATGAGATGGAAGTAGAATTGGTGGAAACCACTAGGTTCATAGTGGGAGTAAGCCCTTCACAAGTCATATTGTCAGAACATACTGATATGGGCACAATAGCTGCAGAAACTATGGGATGGGGATTGAACATTGAGTGAGACTAGACTACCATGATTAAAAAACATTTATTCACAACCTGGTTCAATTGGAAAGAAGGGACCATTGATATGCCAATATATATGAGTAAAGCGGAAATGGTTAGTAGTAATTGTTGGTTGATTATATCAGGCAAACAGCAAGTTAGAATTAGACCAACTGTCAGCCTGAGTACCAAAGCACCAAAATGGCAAACCAGAATGCCTGAGGCACTGCTGCTGATATGACAGTTATGGAACTAGGAAGGTGTTCTTCCAATATTTGCCTATGAGCCATAATCTTGTATAGACACATAATGAAATACCAGATGAACACGGACATAAAACTTGAGGGGTTTTGGAATACCAGCAGAATAAGGCGGTTTGTTTTTTAACATAAAATATTAGGAATTGTATTAGGATTTTTTATTGGAAAGATAAGGAAGAAAATTGACCAACAAATTTCTCAGTGCCAGGCAACTGATTAAATAGTGTTCAATTGTGGTGAGTCCAAGCAGAAATCGGGTCCCATAAATTCTCCTAACCTTGAGATTTTTTTGGGAATGGGGCAGATAACCTCAAGTAGAACTGACATCAAAGGATCAGCGGTAGGCTGAGTTGCTGTCAGTTTGACCTCGAATGCCTGAACTGAAACTTGACTGCATTTCCATCAGTTGGCATGACGGCATTTGACCTGATGAGCCACAGGAATCCCCCAAGGCCACCTCATGTAGGGATGGCCCCAATTGGTTAAAATGGGTTTGGGATGCCTAACCCGCTTGTACCCAGTCACTGGGCCATTTGTTAGTCAAATGAGTTTTTCAGCCACAACTCCTAAATTGTTGGATAAGGGTTTTGAACTGTTGGCGATGGTTTCTGAAATACCATTTTCTATTTGGGGATCATTTCCGACAATTTCAGGAGGGAGTTGGCATTGACAATCATATTAGAAACTGAGTCAAAATCATCCACAATTACAGCCAATAAATAGACATTTGTCCCTTTTTGTCATGAATTTTCTTATCATCTGGTTTTGATCGCGTTGGTCTCAAATTCTTCAACAATAATTCAGTGATCTAAGCACAGATATTCTTAAACTGGCTGAACAGTTCAACTGAGGTGAGCGAAGATGCCATTGGAGGGATCCAAAGAGGGAGGGACATTACCCAACGCTTGTCTATCAAGTGGGCGAGGTCGCCCTAGGAGATGAGGGGTACAGCTGCCCTCTTTGGCCCTTTTTATTTGGAAATGGAAAGAGCACCCGATCTACATCCAGGGGACGTTCCCCTTGATTTAAGAATAGTTTTTAACATATTTGCTACTTCAGCTTGAGTTTCTGCGATGGAGTGATCCAGCTGCCTCACCTGTGAGCAGGCCATGCTCTGTCATGGTGCAAAGAATTTTTGGGAAAAATAGGCGGGGCACATGTTGCCCACCATGATATTTTTAACTGAATTGAACACAAATGAAATGTTTGTATTGCTTTACCAGTGCGTTGAAATAAGAAGACACTTCTGGACACTTACTTAAGCCAGGATGTAGCCTGCAGCAGGTATATTAGACTCCATGTGGTCTACTTCTGCTAGTGTGCGCATAATGACCACCAAGGCAGCCCGTGAGCAACGATTGAGAGGTGGCATGCCTAACTGTTAAACTTTGAGGATCGCTCGCTTGATCATTTATACTTTGCAAATCTATTCAGGATGAAGTTCAGTTGAAAAATTCTTGTTTTAGCCAATGTCTTAAGGTACTTTTACTGTTCATAATCTCACTAGGCATATTCAACTTACTCCAATTCTTATGGTCAATTTTGGGCTTAATTTTCCATCTGTATTCAGGAACTTTTTTTAAGCAGGCAAATCTACAAGCTTTTGGATTCTTAGAATCCATCTTGTCAACACTCTTAAAAATAGACTCTGATATAGAACCAGGCAAATGAGAATTAAATAAAATATATCTCTATTAGATGATATTCAAATTTAACTCTATTTGAGGTTATTAACCAGGGGATGGACATTACCAAAACAGAAATTCCAACAAAAACCAAAAATATGAACCAGCCACCCAAAAAGAGAAGTGAGACACACAAAAGAATGAAAAATAAACCTACTAGATGGCACAGCGTCAAGCCGCTTATCTAACCATGGCGGAGGGGAGGGGGATCAGGCAGATCATCATATTCAGTTGTAATTACAGCTTCAGCATTGAAGAGGCAGACCAATGTTGATAGAAAGGGGGTTAAAGCATCCGCAATTAGGGTTGAGGTGAAGCAGATTTCAATGAAACTGACACTGATAATTTGGGCCTGGAACATAGACTCCATGAGTTCATCAACGTGGTGTTCAGCTTGGATGTGGGCATCGGAAGCTGGGCAAATTTTGCAATAATTGTCTATTTTGATGCATTTTGATGGAGAAAAATTCTTCCAGTTCAGCGACATGCTTGACAACGGTGATGGCAATTCAAATAGGCGTCTGATTTCCTTTTTTGCAACTACAGGGAAATTGGGGGGAAAACGTGTTATCATGCGGCACTTCTTTAAGTTCAGTGACAGAGGCTGCCATGGCTTTATGGAAATGGAAACTTTTGAGTGAGGCCATCACGGCCTTAGCTAGGTGATGGTCGTTCAGGAAAGGGTAGCGGTGGGTTTGGGGATATTTTTTGGCCAGTAATGGGGCATCAAAGTCTGATTTCATATAATGTTTTTAAATTAATCAGTGAGTCTGGAGGTGGAAAAATTTCATCAGATTTGTTCACTTCATCCAATAAGTCCCAGGGATTTTAATTGAGTAGAATTTATTTGGCGATACATGGCTTGAGCTGGGTAAGTTTTGGGGTGAGAAATAGTTTGGATTGAATTTGGGTCCAAACTTGGGCCTAGTGGTTAGCATGGGTGTATATTGGCTGGCTTGGGCTTGGGTTGGTAATTTATGTATCTATTCGATGAGTGAACTGCCTGTGGGGGTGGGGGCAACCAAAATCCCCATTCAAACGTTGTTGGTGTAGCCTCATGGGTGGAATTGGCAGCATTCACATGGTTTGGATTGTAACGGCATACTTTCTTCATAAGGTCCAACTCATGGCATAGGGGGCAAATTGTGTGACCATTGTGGTGTAAGCCCAAAAAGATGGTCAGGTGCAGATGGGATATAGGCAAGCGGTGAGATGTGCTGGGCCATGTTTAGCTGGTGGGGGTAATGGGGGCCATTGTCTGAGGTGCCGTTAAGTGCTCAGCACCACTTGGGACAAGGAATTGGTGGATGGGGTTTGTGCCATAATTGGACATTTCTGACATCAACTCATCATATAGTGTTTGAGGGGGAAGGTGTAAGGGAAGGTTCGTAAAGGTCACCAAGAGTGTGGTATCATTGGGGAGATAAGTTCAGGTGGTGATAATTGGTGTATTTATGTATACAAAGGGTGTTGCTGCTACAGTAGTAACGCCCTCTTCTGTAGGGAAGCCAATATCAAAATAGCCCTTATAAGGGCGGAAGTCAATAAAACCTACTGGTTTGAAGGTGGCTGTTGCCAGATCAAGAATCACTTTGTCAGCATATGGGAAGAGACGTTCATATTTAATGTGGAGGGAAAAGAGGATATTGATAGAAGTAGGGCTAGGGGGCAGGGTGGGTGGAATTGTGAGAGGTGAAGTGCTAAGTCCCTTGGAGGAAAAAAGTGGCCAGTTGTAATAGGTGGACTGGATGAGCTTGTCCAGATGTGTTTGCCTGCTGGGCGGTAAATTCTAGCAGGTGGAGCACCGCTGCCCCACACTGGGGCAGCAGGTGGTGAATCTGAGGACATAAATGGAAAACTGATGAAGTATATGTGGTGGTGGAAAATTAACGGTTACTTTATATCAAAGTGCTCAAAAGTGATGTCTTGTGGAAACAAAAGTTTTGTTGTCTCTATAAGATGATATTATTTGATGATTATTCATTAATCCAGGCGCCGGTATTTATACCTCTAGGGCATCTCCTGGCCACATGTCAAGCACACAACTTCATCAGATTATTTTCCACCTCAGTTCAGCCCTTGAAATGATATAACTATGACCTATTGCTAGGTTTATTGGTGGCTAAAACTCTTCTTGCTGGGAGGATTTTAAGAACAATATTGCAATAAGAACGTGCAAAATTGTCCTAGAATCATCTCAAATTATGTTTCATCATAATGCTGATGAAATACATCTTCTGTGAATTTTTGGCATCAATTTAAGTAAATGATGTACCTCCAATTGGGACGTCAGCAGGACTCTCTCAATAACATTAGGTACTTCCATTTGGGTGTTCCATGTGCAAGTGCTATAGTGCCAATTACTTGGATTGACATATAAAATTGCCATATGGCGGGAAATTAGTTATTCTTAGGACCAGCCCAATTTGTGTTTCATCATACAACTGATGGAAACGACTCCCTAATTGGGATGTCAACAGGCCCTCTTGATAGCACTATTTACTCCTATTTGGGTGGTCTATGTACAAGTGCTATCCTGCCAATTATGAGAATT
The DNA here is from genome assembly GCA_022478985.1 of Massospora cicadina. Classification (NCBI taxonomy): domain Eukaryota; kingdom Fungi; phylum Entomophthoromycota; class Entomophthoromycetes; order Entomophthorales; family Entomophthoraceae; genus Massospora; species Massospora cicadina. The sequence continues at coordinate 35,736 of JAKSZP010004572.1, forward strand.
GACATATAAAATTTTCCATAGGGCGGGAAACTAGTTGTTTTAGGAAAGATTCCTAAATATGTTCTCATTATGCATGGTCTATATTGATACTGATTAGTTGGGTCATTTGCTGAGGTTTTTACATTTATAATCATCCTAAATTATGTGAGATACTTGGCCCAAATTGAAAAGTGGATAGTTGAATTAAGTGACATTGAGATATTCAGCCCAAACTTTGAATGGATAATTGATTAGTATGAAATTGAGATATTCAGCCCAAACTGCAAAGTGGATAATTGAATTAAGTTGGAATTGGGCGGATTGTCTGTCCAGGCCTCACACCTTTGCAATAATCTACCCATTTCACAGTGATACACATATCACGATTCCCTCCCCTACACCATGATCAGATCCACCCCTGATCACCTGTTCTGGGTATGCATCAAAAATGGATGCACCATTTTCCCCTTGAGCTTTGAACTTGACCACCTAAAGCGCAAGTGCCCCACAGTTTCCGCTTCTGACACTTCCATCACTCATTCCTTGAGCGTCAGGCACACAGCTGTTTCGCCCCAATTTTTTGAATGGGGCTTGATCCTCCCACCCCAACCTTGGGGCTAATTGGCGCTGCTACAAAAGTGGCAGCCAATCAAGGCAAAAATTTTAAAAATTTGAATCAAAATTTGACTGGATTACAGAATCCTGAGTCAATGGCTGAACCAGTTTCAGCTGAGCTGCTGTGGTTGACAGCATGTGGACAATCAGCTCCTGCCACTTCCCCTATTCTGGTAGCTGGCCCAGTGCTGACTGAATCCAATCCATTTGAGTCTCTTGAATGGATTGATGAGGACGATTGGCCACACCATGTAAAACCGGATTTTGCTTTAAAGGAGTTTTTTTTTGACCCTCCTGATTTTCATCCCCTCCATTTTTGCCCAAAAATGGTTTTCTCATTTACAAGGATATTATTAATATGGCAGTTGAGGCTGCAGCAGCCCCTGCCAAAAACCTACTTTGCAAGCAACTTCATGGAGCGATGGAGCTCCTTGTTGAGGGTATTTCTAACCCTAATTTTCCCATGATTTTGAGGAAGATGTAAAGTATGAAATTGAGAAGCTTGCTTTTAAAGTGAGCCACGCTTGCATTGATGCGGTAAAAACTTCTCTTTTTAACCCCAATTATCCCCAAATCCACCAGCACTAAGTTGTTTACTTGTGTGATGGATCTCATCACTTTTGCTAAGCATCAGCTTGCTCAATATATTGAGGCAATAGACACTGTAGGCCTCGTCAATGAAAAAAACCCCAATTATACCTCCTTATGCCTCATGTCACTGATGCTCCTACCCCAATGTTGTCCGCCATGGTCCGCCAGCTAAAGCAGGCGCTGGTCAAAAGTTCCAAAAAGCTTCCTCACCGTCTGATATGGCTTCCTAGGGTGATAACTTAGAAAATATATTAGGATTATTTTTATCATGATAATCCCTTTGTTTGGCTCACTTGAAAATAAAGATGTGTGGTGGCTCCCCCTTTTAGGTTAGGCACCACTAGTGCTAAAAAAGGGCTCAATGTAGGGGGAAAAGCAACACCCAACGTTTGTCAAGAATATTGCCCAAATTTACGATCTTAGTCATTGGTAAGGTCCGAGGGTCAACACCCCTCTTTGATCAGAAGAGTTGTATGGGTCTATTAAGTTTATCTGCCGTGGCTGAAACCCTTACACCATTAGTAAAAAGTCTAAATTAATATACCATGTTCTTTGAGCTGGTTAGCAAATTTACATTAAAGATCTCTGAGTAAGGCTCAAGCTCTATTGCATAGTAAGTAATTTATGAACACATCAGTGCTTGAGTTAACGCTGTTACTGCCATTGCATTTGCAGATATAAGGTACTGAGTAAATGGATTTCGCATAATTTGTAGCAGATGTGAATGTAACCATCTAGTGTTCATGATAAATTTCCTATTAACTTTTCAACGTCATGCACCAAAGATTTTTATGATAAAAAATCATGTATTAAAGCTTTCATCATGAAATTAATACTCTTGTGCTATAAACTAGTTATTAATGTATAGTAAGAAAACCATAACTTTTAATGTTCTTATATTTTGGTGCAAGATCAACTAGATAATCAAGAATTAGGGAACAATTTAATATCAATATTATTCGCTGAGGCTCCCATCTTCACCAATGCATATACTTTTACTTTGCAAATAGTACTGTAACTTAACAGTAAAAAATGATAAGCACAATCTTTTTTTTCGATTCTTTCTTGGTACAAAAATTAGACTACTTTAGAAGAAGTAAGAATAAAGCACCCCTTTTTTCCACAAACAAGGCTGGCATAGCTGCTATATGGGCATAGGTTAGTGAGCCTGATTTGAGTTCTTGGTATTAACTGAAGGATGCATGGTATATAGAGTTTCATGAATGTGTTTTTGCAATTATCTAATTGACACGTTTAGAAGAGCCATATGTTCTTGAACACTTTTAGGTCATCTGGGTTGACAGGAATGGAAAATCCTACCAAGGGCTTATTGTAATTTGCTAAGAAATATTGGTACCTGCACATTGGTGGTCTTAATTTGACAACAAACGATTCCTTTGTGAATCAAGGGCATCTAGTAAAAACCTCGCTGAAATCTGATTAAATAATACTCTTATAAACCTTTGACATAGATAATTCAAATACATTTCTTTTTGTAAATCATTATTATTTAAAGTCATTGTTAATTATTTATGATGTTCCATATGCAATGACGATATGCTGATGTGATATTGTCTTTGTCTAATCATGCTTCTTTTCATGGACCAGTTGTAGTGTTTTCCTGATGGTGCATTGTGATCAAAATTCAGTCATGATTGGCTGATTTTTAAACTCACTTATTTTGATAAACTTATTCTATTTTATCTAGAAAGAAAGTTCATCTAATATATTCATAATAAAAGCTTTGTATATTACTGTGCTTTATTATTGTTTAAAATCTCAAATATCAACAGAATTAAAGTTTTGGTTTGGAAGTTTAAATTTTTATCCCTTCTTTAAATTCTCTATATGCTCTCATAGGCAAGTTAGCTTGCTAAAATAAATCTCCCTAAAGGTTAACTATTGTAAAAAATTTTCCAATATGGCTAAGATCTTTTAGGAAATGATAAAACAATTGAATTAATCTAGATAGTTGTTTATTTCTTCCTTTTTCTCTTGGTACATAAGTATATAATATTACCCTTTTTGAATAGTCTCCACTATAATCTCACCTTGAGCGTCATCTCTTAATTCTACTTATCTATCATAGATGAGTCCATTTTTATCAATTCCTTGTAATCCATTGAAGGTCACGACCATGACATTACAATAATCAATAAACCATGACATCCTAATTTTGGCTCAACAAAATCATTACAGCCTCATTGTGAGCAAAATTGTCTTAGTAATTGTGATAATAGTAAAAATATCATTACTAGGAAAATGAAATCTTTTAAAGTCAGCTAATTATAGCTACATCATAATAAAACTTACTTAATAATGGAAATTACTACAAAAGGTTAACCATTAATGTCACACCTTTTTTTGTGTGTTAACTACATATAGATAAATTGCACAATTACATGTTTAATCAGGACGTCATTTTGTATGTGCTTTTTTAACAATAACACTTGAATTTAGCATGGAAATATGTTTTGAATATTGTAGTTGACTAAATACTAAAAGATATTCATGTACTTATTTTTTATCTATACCCATCTAAAGTACCCAAGTGGAGCTTTTTCCATAAAATTAACTATGTCGTCAGGACCTTGGATAGACTGATAGATCTATTGCTTTTAATCAGAAAGTATACTGGCCCTTAAATATATATTAAAAATTTGGAATCTGAGGTATTAAAAATATTAAACTATGCTAAAAATGTAAAGAGTTAGAAATTACAAAAACTAGATAATAAAGAAATCTTGATGGTTCTTTTTAAAAGCTTATTAAATCTACTAATAATGTATAACACCATTCTCAGGCTTGATTAATTATTTTTAACTAATTCTACCATGATAAGGGGTATTATATGGGAAATTTATTACATTTTTTGAAAGGTCTAGTTGATTTCTTAATTCATTAATAATACTCCCTATTAGATATAACAATTTTAAGAAATTTTTTTTGATGGCAAGGCTTGAGCATTGTTTGTTTAGGAAACACTGAAAGCAATAATGAAGCACAATCTTAAGAGAATCCAGCTTTCCTCTTATAGATTTTCTGAAACTCCAATCAAAAAAGTATGCAATTTCACTTCATGACTAAGTGATGTCCAGAAAGCATCAAAGTCAATATTATCAGGAACAATTAATGAATTAAAAAAGGTCTTGAAAGCCTTTTTAAAATTTTAAGGTTTAGGTATAGCGCTCTTTAATTATAAAAAGTATTAATATTGGGAATGGAAAAAAAATCTTTCATGAGAAAGACTAACACAAGTAAAGAAGGGGATAATCCCTTAGACATGTAGGAAGTTGTAACAGTTTTTACCCTAGCTCTTTGCTTCCATTATAAAGCATTAATAAAAGCCAACAGATGTTGAATTTCTGATTTTTTTCTAAAAAGTGGTACTGAATCTTGATTTCTATCAACACATAAAAACAAGTTTTTAACTTTGACCAATGGATAATATTTTTCCAAAAATTTCTCTTTTTGCTTTGATAACTAAATCAAAGCCAAATTCAGATTTTTTATTAAAAATACAAAAAATGACCACTCAATCGAGCCAAAACTTACTAATGTCAATGCAATATACGCCTGCTGCCCTGCCTTTTGGTGGTGCGCCGCCATCTGGCATCTTTCAGCCACTGCTGAAGCGCACCTGGGCTGGCTCTGCTAGCCCTCTAAATGCTACCAGGCGTTATTTCCCCCCTCAAGACTTAACCCACCACCTTGTAAGGCTCAGGCGGTGCTCCAGAGCCCTTTTGTGTTCCCATGGAGTAATTTGTATTTTGGCCTTCAGGTCAAATATAGGAATCTTTTTCCATATGCAAGCGCGCCATAATTGAGATGGCCATGGAAGTTTTCAAAACCATTGGCTTCATTGACTTCCGCCCTTTTAAGAGGTACTTTAACCTCAGCTTCTAATATGAAGCGATGCAAAAGCAGTATCTAAGCTGCAAAATGTTTTTAGAAAAATTCTGATCCCCACCATTTGCATGTGGCTTCCTGATGAGGCCACTTTGGTGGTCCAGTTAGCTGGGTTGCCCTCCCATCACTCCCCTAAATGCCTCCGCCACAAGCTTATGGAGGGTTTGGATGTTTATGGCACTGACCCTGTACTGCATGTCATGGTTCCCCGCCAGGGCAGATTGGTTGGCAGGGCCTCACACCTTTTCAACGATCCACCGTTTCATTGCAATTCCTACCTCAGGATTCCCCCTGCACTATGATCAGATCTGCCCCTGATCACCCATTATGGGCGCGCATTTAAAATGGCCACATCATTTTCCCCTTGTGCTTCAAACTCAATTATTCAAAGCGTAAGTCCCACGGCTTCTGCATCTGCCGCTTCCAATGTTTCTTCTTCCAGCAGTGGGTTGGTGGCCGCTTTTCCCCAATTCTTCAAATGGGGCTTGATCCTCCCACCTCTGGCCTTAGGTAAATTTGGGTGTGGCTCCCAAAATGGCACCCAATCAAAATCCAAACTTTTAAAACTTTAAAAATAAATTGACTGAATTACTGAATACTGAGTTTATGGCTGAATCAGTTTCAGCTGAGCTTCCATGGTCAACTGTCCACAACCAATAAGCTCCAGCCACCACTCCAATTCCAGTGGCTGGCCCAGTGTTGGCCGAGCTAAATCCGTTCAAGTGCCTCAAATGGATTGATGTTAGTGACCAGCTGTATAACGTCAAACTGGATTTTGCTTTGGAGGAATCTTTTGTAAATTCTCTTGATTTTCATCCCTGCCTTTTTTCAATCTAAAAACGGTTTTACTTTTTATAAAAACATAAAAAAATGGCTGTAGAAGCAGCTGCTGCTCTAGCCAACACCCTTCTCTACCAACATCTCCATGGGGCGATGCAACACTTTGTTGAGGGTATTCTCATCCCAAATTTCCCCCATTATTTTGATGAGGATGAAAAATACAAAATAGAGGAGCTTGCTTTTGCAGCGAGCCATGCTTACATCAATGCAGTAAAACTTCTCATTTTAACCCCAATTATCCTGAAACCTGATGTACATCAAGTTGTTCAATTGTGTGCTGGATCTCATAACTTTTGCTGAGCATCAACTTGCTCAATATGTTGAGGCGATGGACACCGCTGCCAATAAACGAAGAAAACCCACAATTATACCTATTTATACCTCATGTTGCTGATGATCCCACTTTAATTCTGTCCGTCATGATCTTCCAGCTAAAGCAGGTGCTGGACAAATGTTTCCCCAAAGCTTACTCACCTTCTGATATGGAAACCTAAGCTGTTAGTTGAGGTGCCATACTAGAATTTTTTATTGTAAAAATCACTTTGTTTGGCCATATGCAAATAAAGATGCATGGTGGCTCCCCCTTTTGGGTTGTGCATAACATGTTCTAAAAAATAAGGATAATTTTCCTACCACTGTAACGTTACAATCATGATAACTTGAAGAATTTATAGCCTATTGAGCGATATGAGAAAACAGGTTAGATTTCAAGCATAGTTTAAAGTGATCAAAAAGCATTACTTTAATAAGGATCTAATCAGGTCATATAAAACTAGTTTGATGGTAAGATGTTACAATAAAAAATGTTGTGTCGAGATGAGGCCACAACTGATGTACCAAGTCATTCCTCAACCAGCGGAATATGAATAATTAACCCCTAAATTGGTGTAGGTTCTGGGAACCAGCACACCGCGGATGGGTACAATCAAGGCCTCTTATAGGCTAGGGCTAGCAAAGAAATTCTCAGTTAGGTTAAGATGCATCATGAGCAATAATTTTAAACAATAACGAAGTGGCGTCATAGAAATATCTTCCCTCTGCTGATTTAGCAGATCTAATTTATGAGGATGACAACGCCACAAAAATTCCTTAGAAAATTAAACTTTTTTGTATCTTCAGGTGTCCACAAACATTTGCGTTCCTCTGAAAATGAAACAATAAGTAAACTTTTCTAAGATTCCAAGAGCTTTTGAGGTTTGGAAGTGAATACTACCAAATCCAACATTCATTTAATTTCCAGAGTGACTTATAGCCGTGATGTAAGGTTCATTGTAGAACTTACCATCGCTCAACCTGAAGTAAAGATGAAAATTCCAACCTGGGTAATCAACTAATATCAAAAGAGAGCATAATGTGCCAACAAAAAGAATTAAGGGGCTAGCACAAAGGCCCTAGAAATCCATATTCATGGGTAACCACTGTGAGATGGAGATCGTGGCTACAATAACTAGCCCAAATGGATGAATCTGCCGAATCAGCAGTTAGATAATGTCTTACTACAGGACATTAATAAATACCCATTTTAAAATTTCTAATTTCCAAATATTTGAAAATTTTTATTTATTTCATAGCATGAATTTTTAATGAAGTAAAAATTACTTCACATTTTATCATAATAAAAACACTTTCTACAGAACCCTAAGTTTATCCTTTTGTTTGCACTTTTGTTTATAAAGTGTAGTTAACACCATAACAGTCGGGATTGACATTTTGGAAAAGATACTCTCTGTTAATGATATCTTGGTGTTGATAACGCCAATGAAGAGGTTAAGAAGGTCTTTGTTGAGTATTAAAAGCCAACTTATTTATAAAAATGTCTAAGAGTGTCAAGAAGTTTGCCATGGGTGTAGACAGTTTAGCCAAATTTTTAGTGATATAAGGGGTAGTATCAAAGAAAGATTTGCTTAGTAAGAGATACTGTGATGTTACAAAAGGTTATCTTAGCCTAATCTGTGCGAAATAGAAACCCTGAGCAGCGAGTAATCTCAAAAGTTAGGCAAGCTGAGGTCAGTGCGCTGCTTTGGTGCTCATTACAGTGGTGGCAACATCAGGCCCTAGTGATGATCATGACGGTTCTTCTAAGAAAGTTGACATGACCAAAATATAGAGGTAAATCATGGAGAGTGCAGAGAGAATTTTTTTGAACTCTTGGTGAGTTAAGAGGATACCATTTTTACTGGAATCCACACCATGGAATTTAAAGTGTATGATCTGTGCCTTGATCTTGAGCGTGTCAAAAACCTTGAAGATCCCAAGTTGCCTTACAATATATAGTGTTTGGACCGTCACCTATTGTCAAATTGAAAGTTACACTTAAGAAAAGAAAAGGATAGACTTTTATCTCTCATAAAAGAGAATTAAAACATCATCTCTCTGAAATATTATGGAGAGCACTTGGAACAGCACGCCAATATGCTGTTTGCCATGGCATGAGTATAGAAGATCTGAAGGCACAGATGCACACTGTACCGGAGCTAACCTCTTCTTGACCTATAGCTCAAATGGAGGCACTTATGTTGACTTCTCTAATGTGTGCACCATATCTGGTCAGAATTTGTACTAGCTGACTATGATGTATGCTTATCCTGTTAAAGAGGATCCCAACTTTAAACTGTACACCAGGACTATGTAGACACATGGCGATGGCAAAAATTTCTGGTTTCCTTCAGATGTAAAAAATAGCATGGATGGTACTAGCTATTTCTAGAAGGCTCTCCATGTAAAAAAATTCATGAGTTGCTAGTCTCAAGAAATCCTCAGCGTGAGCTAAAGATCTGTATTTTTTGGACCAAATTCAAGAACATCTTACTCTCTGAGTTCAGTAGTGAACAAGGTGTCCAGATATGAAACAAGAGTTCCTGTTAATTAAGATGGGCAAAATTGAGTCAGTTATAAATTAAGCTTTTCGCTACTACCTCAAGACTCAACAATTAAAAACCACAGGAGCAATGGATCTGCCTACCGTCAAAACCGCTTTTTTAAGCTCCTATGGAGATGCATCTTAATCTGAAAATGCATATGACTCTGGAGGTCAAGAGCACAATGTCCCTCAAAGCGCTCAAGGAGGCGTTGCTCGATGTACAAGGGATGTCAAAATCTGAACTTAAGACAATGGTACCACACCACCCCTTGACATGTCAATAAGGACATTTATGTCGTCAAACAATAAGGTTGACAAGACAATAGAGAAGAGTACCAAGCCACATAAACGCTTGTCACGTTGAGAGTTTAAGTGCCACAAGTGCCACCAACATGGGTACTTTAATCTATCTTGTTCATTAATTACCTCTGAAACAAAGGAACCAACCTTAAAGAAGATATACTTAACACCTTAACCTGGCTGGATCTCCGCAATGAGGATAAGGATGACCATGAAGATGAAGATTTAGCAATTGTGGGTTACCACGTGTTAGTGGAATTGTGCGGTGGCTGTACTGGTTAGATTGAGAGTTCATGGTACTGACAGTTCTGCATTGAGTGATGCCTATTTGGCCCAAGAAAATAATCTTACCAGAGCCATATATTTTGCTGAAGAAGTAGAGAAGTTGGTCGCGTCTACATTTTAAGATTTTAGCACTATATGGAGAAGACACTAATAATGCCAATACAAGCAATGTTTCTTTAAGACAGTTTTGGTGTCTACCACTGACGTTTTCACCACTGGAAACCACTTTAGCAAGATTGTAACGAAGGTGGAAGTAGTCATCAAGAAGATACGCGTTTTGGCAGTACTGGACACCTGGGCTCCAGTTAACATTATCTCCACCAAACTTATGGAGAAGCTCAAGTGTATGCCCATCATCAACTACAATGTGTAGTACCATACCTCAGGCCTGATGTTATAAGCAACTCAAGAGCTTATTCTGCTTTGCCTTTATGATTTAGAGAATGGTTCAGATGGCACACGCAGTAGTATTGAACAATGACTACTATGATTTCCTAATCAGGAGATGGATTCTACTGGATTTTGGGGCGAATATAGACTTCACCTCTAGCACGTTTAGAATCTTGAGCTATCAACTTCCCATGGTGGTCAAGGATGGGGACACTAAACAAAGAAAACAGCATACGTGTTTTGTCAATATTGACCAATCAATTCATCACACACATTGCACCTTGACAGAGAAAGGTGTAAATCAACTACAGCCTAAAGTTATTGCAGAGGAAGAGCTTACTTTGATTGCAGTTGAAAGCAGGGAAATCAAAACATGTGACCAGAGAAGTATGACCTTGTCAGTTATTGCAAAGATTCCTCCTAAAACAATATTAGAAGTGTACGGTCAAGATGGAATCCAAGATCAAGAGCCCAGAGTACTACCTGGATTCTATGAAACCACATACTCTGGAAAGCAACCTTGTTTTGGGGAACATCATTAACTAACTAATCTGAGTTGAAAATGGGCAAGTTGTAACACTAACCCTCATGGCCAGTTGCCAAGATAAAGTCCATAAATGCAGTAGAAGGTTTAGACGTGCTCAGGTTTGAGATATGACCTCTAAGCAGTAAGAAGACTTGGCCAAACTTTTAGACAAGTTAAATAACATTTTTAACACCAGCCATCAACGATTATGGCCTGTGCAAAGGGGACATTTATAAGATGACACCGGTTCAGCTTCCCCTTCAAATCCAAACTATAACACCATTTAAAGACAGAGGGTGCAGTCATCACACAAGGGCCGATCAGTAGCTAAAGCCAGGCTAATCTGTCCTTTACTAAGCCCGGGGCATCTCCTTTGTAGCTGTTATGCAAGAAGGATGTGACCTAAAGATTAATCAATTACTACCACCGCCTAAACGAGTTAAACAAAAAGGACTCATACCTGCTGCCACGCATCAATAATTCTTTGAAACGTCTGGGCAGCTTGAAATACTTATTGGCTATGGATCTAGCCAGCGGCTACTAGAAGAGGCAGCTCTACTCTGAGTAACAGGAGAAACGCGCCTTAATCAGCAGACAGGGTTTATTTGAACCCATGAGGATGCCGCGGGGGCTCTGTAACGCCCCTGCAACCTTCCAATGAACGATATATAGAATTTTTGGTGACCTTATTTTATCAAGTGTGTTGATATACCTCAATGACATCTGTGTGTTTATTCACATGCTTCAAGAGCACTTGAATCATCTTCGGGAGGTCTTCATGTAGCTTCACGCATTAACCTTAAGCTGAAGAGAAACAAGTGTACTTTTGAGAAATGAAAGCTGTAGCTCTTGGGGCATGAGATTAACCGAGCTGAAATTAAGACTCAGGATGGGAATGAAAATGCAATTGTGGCATTAGAGCCATCTAAGAGAATATGGACTTTCAAGTGTTCCTTAGAATGGTTGGATATTACAGGAAGTTTATCAGCTATCTTGCTGACTTGGAGGCGCCCCTTACCTACCTGCTAATTAAAGAGGTAAAGATTATATGGAGCCTGGAGCTGGAGAATGCATTTACAGAGATAAAGGCATGGTTGGTAGAAGCACTAATTTTGGTTACAAAGGACTCACCAAGAACTAATACTTGTATACTGACGCTAATGATGTGGGATTTGGTGCAATTTTAGCACAACTGGATGATGACGGAGTGGATAACATGATTAAGTAATATGCCAAAGTATTTAGCAAGACCAAAAAGAGTTACATAATTATTAGATGTGAGTACTTGGCAGTAATTGGAGCAGTCAAGAACTTTAGGCCTTATCTATATGGAGTACATTTTAAAGTAGTCATAGAACATGCATCACTCCATTGGTCAAGAAACATGTAGGATCCAGATGGACACCTTGCTCTTTGTGCTGTCCTCTTCCAAGGGTATAATTTTGAAACAACACATTGAGCAGAAGATAAACACCTCAACGTGGCTTTTGTCAAAAATTACTTGTATTCTACCTGTAGGCACCTGAAAGCAATCGTCTCTGCGACCTGATTGGCTATCTGAAGAGCTCTGGCATGAAGAGTCAGAGGAAGTCAAGAGCGTCCTGAGCAAATGTTCCAAAGACACCTAGGGTGCCAATGGAATCCTTCTTAAGAAGCTTCTAGATAATTAGTACCCTAGCATCTGGACCAGTGATCGCATTAAGATAGTGAAATAGGCTCACAAGCATGTGGGCCATGGAAGATTCCAAATGACGTTGTCATACCTTCAGGAGAGGCTCTACTGGGGTTTCATGTCTGACAAAGTACACCAAGCCTTAGAGTTGTTTTACCCTGCACCAATTCTTTCCCACTGGAGAATGATTCTTTTTTATGCAGTTCCCCAGCTAAATCGTTCATCACTGTCTTTCTTGACGTGGTGGGGCCGTTACCAACAGCATCCTTTGGCGCCCTGTTTATACTGGTGGTTATTGACCACTTCACTAAGTGGGTTGATTCATCCACAATCAATATATATAGCAAAATCTACTTCCCGTTTCTTGTACAATCAAAAATCTAAAACATGAATGCCCTCAAATTCTACTGTCTGACATTGGATAGAAGTTTATATCGGATGTAATGAAAAAACAGTTGAATTTGGTAGGGGTGAGCAGCAGTTCTCTACCCCCTACAATTCATCCTCTAAGGAATTTGCCAAAGGAGCAGATGGGACCCTAGGAGGAATTATAAAAAAGATAGCGCTCAGCTATAAGTTGGAATAGGACCAGTTGTTGCCATAAGCTTTTTAGGCAAACAGGTCAAGGCATAATCAAGTGGTTGAAATACCCTCTTCAAAAGCCTTGTATGGGCGTAAGGCCACGCTGCTTACCTTCCTGAAACCCATTATATCAGTGTGGCAATTCCAAGATGACTGGACAATAATTGCAGGACAGCTATGGTATATTGGGAAGAATCTGCTGAACATGATATCAGTTTATAATTATTCAAGTGCCTCAAGATGAGTTGATATTGGGATATAACGGATTATTATTGGATCGCCTCTAAAATAAGTGATAAGGCAATATGGAGATGTTGACATTCAATAAATATGTAGTAGATCGCCTACAATTAGGGTGATAGAGAGTTAGAGAATAACAAGCCAAAATCGAGGAGAATCAGCGGAATAAAGTAGCCCAAGCTATGAGAGTGGGATCATCCAAAGCCACTGTATATAAGTGAGATGGGCGATTGAGAGAAGTTAAGTTGGTAATAGTAGAAAGATATTGAAACTGCAAAAGGTCGCTAATTTATCAAAATATATAAAAGAGTCAATTGGGGCAATTTCTCCTATTTTAGTATATTTTCAAGTATGTTTGGAGGACTGACGATCCCCTCATCATCTGTCTGTTGCTCAGTGGGTTCAACCTGTACAAGTAACATGGCAGATCCTAACAATACAGACCAATTTTATAACAGTGGTGCTCACTATAGGGGGCCCATTGATCAACAACCAAGTACTATGAAACTCCAGTCACCAGCCATGTCTTACACACCTTGTGTTTCTGGGGAATCTTCATGAAACACTGCACAAGCCGTGTATGAGGAACTAAAACTTACCTT
>JAKSZP010004573.1:0-49049 GCA_022478985.1 Massospora cicadina
GTTTCTATATTATGGAAAATGGCTACTTCAAATCCCCTTTACTGAGATCAGTACTTACCAAATGTCCTCATGGGTTATCATATCAGCTATCATCAAATCATTAGAATGTCAATTTTCTGAGTATTGTATGGGCGAGAACCTGGCGTTCCAGCTTTACTTGCTAAAGATATCTTCACTGACAAAACTGATTCTGAGCAAGCTATGAGAATTTAGCCCAGAATATTATATAGTTGCAATCTGAGGCAATGACAAACTTATCTAAGACAGTCACAAAAGAAGGACAATCTGCAAATGAGCTCCGGGCTCCTCTTCCCTCTTTCTAAATATCTGACTTGGTACGTTAGTATCATAATCATATTACCCCAGAAGGGAGAAACTTGGGTCCATCTGGGAAGGGCCATTCTCAATTACATATAAGTGAATAATGAATGTTCAATAAAATACCTCGCTTCTGGAGTTACCATAAATCAGTTCCATGGACGCCATCTACGGCCTTATTTGTCCCCAAAGTTCTTGAGGGGGATGATCTCAGAAATTTGCCCTCTCTGCTGAAAAATAAGAATGTGGTAGATCAAATTCAGCTGAAAAGGGGAATATCAGCCCTTTGTGATTCTACATGCCCTTAAGATTAAATTTAAATGATAATGTTGGGAATTACAACCAAAAGACCCTGGACAATTCTTAGTGGAACCCCATTAATTAGTGTCAACTGTTCAAAACCTCTACAGGCACCCAACGTAAAATTGAGCAATCAGATCTCTCTCATACCACAATGGAATTTGGGGTACCATTGGAAGGTATTCCCCACACCACCCCAAAGTCCTTCAATGCACCTATGTGGGGACCCCCCTTTTTATAGGCTTGGTGGGGGTCCCCTCAAGGTGCAAGAAATTTTATTGAACAGCGATTGGCTCATGTTCATAAAAACGTTTCCACATGGGTACGTTTTGGCCAATCAAAATTCCTCTTCTTTCCTTCCACTGCCCTGAAACGAGTTCCTGAGTTATGATACGTTATCCCCACATAATTCCTAATTCAGAATTGTTCAAGTTAATCCAAACATAATCCAAATTCCCCCTGACCCTCAAAATACTTTAAATACAAAATGGTCAGATGTTGAGGGGTCATTTTTCCATTTTACCCTCGCTTATAATAAAAATCATAATTATCCAATTTTTATAAGTGCTTTATTTTATATTTTATATAAATCTTTGTGGAAGCCAGTAGCGTAAAAGAACCAGAGAGCCTAAAACAGCTGGTTTCCAGCAAAACTCTCTAACTAAGACTGACACTAAAATATATACAAAATTTATGGCTTATTAAGGGTAAATTACAACTGATGTGATATCCCCATCACTATATGGATTTGTCCCAAGAAGATCTATATATAATAATATTCACACAGTTTCAAATATCTGCCAATCTAAAGCCTCTGAAGCGTTTTTCTTTTCAGATTAACAGAAGGCATATGATAGGGTGAACTGAACTTAACTCAGGGCCTGTCTTTGAATTTAAACTCACAAACAGGTATATAAAATAGGTGATATTGGATACAGAGTTAGTCACCATGGCTGTGTGTGGATAAGGTTTTTTAGCTCCTTTTTTTACCACAGAGGGGACTCAGACAAAGGGACCCTCTAACTCTCTACTACATAATTTAGCCTTGATCCCCTAATCTGGAATACAAATGCCCTAATCATTGGAAACTTGTATATGGTCAACCACCAATCAAAATGATGGCTTTCTCCTATGACTGTATTATGGTATCTACTGCATTTATGATGCTAACATACTTGAAAATAATACAATAATACTCATTCATCAACAACGCATCACTAAAGGCTGAAAACTGAGATTATACTCCTGGGGATATACTAGACCCATTGGACGCCATCCACCTTGAGTCAACAAACCAATACAACATCAAGACTCATCACCAGACTAGGAGGCGAATATCACCAATTACCCCACTAGAACTTCACTTCAATACCAAGTTGGAAGCTGGACCTGTTCGCCACTTGGGGATATGGTTAGAGGCAGGGGGTACGCCAAAATCATGATGGAAAATCAACTCCTAGATAAAATAAAAACGTATTGCCTTCTTGCATGGACATCATAAAGGTTAACAGGACGCGTTGTGATAGCCAATTCGATAATATCAATATGTGGTTTACAGTCAATGAAATTGCTTATTAACTGTACATTTTGAACACAATATATGTGTCATGAAAACTGCAGAAGGAGTTTAGACCGGCCTGCCAGTAGGGATGCATAAACACCCAAAATGCAAGCCAGAATGCCAGAGGCATTGCCAAACGTATGACATTATATGGAGCCATTAATTAGGAAACAATAAATCAAAGGTGTAGGGAAATTGTTAATAGCATCCCAAAAACGAACCAAATGGAGACAAACCCAGACACTGGGGGTCTTGCTGCAGGGGATGAGATCACAGGTATAAATTAAACATGGTCACCAGTAGATGGGGTTTATTTAACTGAGGAGATAAAGGGCTGATCCTTGCTTGAAGATGGTGGATGTAAGGCTATAAGATCCCAGTATATTTTTGATGAAAGTTCATAACAACAGGGTTAAATTGCCAGAAGTATATAGCTCGCTGAATCCAGTCTACAACAGTGGGGGCCATGTTGGCCATGAGTACCAGTAGAGCCCATCCAGTATACGGATAAGATGGGCCACCAGGGAAAAGCCATTGGGAATTCAGCCAGAAGGGAATCAAGAAAATCAAAAATTGATAGTTTGTGGCAGAAATTTATTAAAAGGAAAATGAAGAAAATTGACCAACAATATTCTCAGTGTTATGCAACTGATTAAAAAGTTGCCAATTGATGTGGGAACAAGTAGGGATCAGGTCCCTCAAATTTGACCTAACTGGCTAATTATTTGGGGATGGGGGCAGATAAGCTCAATAGATACTGAAATCAAAGAGTTTGGTGGCAGGCCGAGTCACTGTCAGTTCAACCTTAAATGCCTAACTGAGGCTCAATTGCATTTCTGTCAGTTAGTGTGACAACATCTGGCCTGATGAGCAACAGGAAATTCTTAGGGCCACCCCACGTAGGTGCAATTCCAATTGGTTGGAAACAGGTTTGGGATGCCAACATGCCTGTGCCAGTTACTGGGCCATTCAGTCGATCAAATGAGTTATGTCAGCTGCAACTCCTGATTTACTGGATTGGAGTCTTGAAGATTTGCGATGAATTATGAAGATACCATCTGCTCATTGGGGTTCATCTCTGACGATTTCAGAAGGGGTTTGGCATCAACAATCATATTGGTGACTGAGTTTAAACTGTCTGTAAATCTGGCCAATGACTTAACATTTGTCCCTTTTTTTGCATGCATTTTCATATTATCTGGCTTTGATCCCATTGGTCTCATACTCTTCAACATTGTATTGGTGATCTTTGCGCAGATTTCCTTAATGCAGCTGACCAGGTTGACTGAGGTGAGCAAGGGTACCAGGGGAGGAATCCGAAGAGGGAGGGCTGTTACCCAGCAATCATCTACCATTTGGGCGTAGTCGCCCTGGGTGATGAGGGGTACAGCCTCCCTCTTTTGCCCCTTTTTATTAAGAAACAGAAAGAGCGCCTGATCTGTGCACAGGGGATGTTCCCCTGGACTTACATTGCCCTTTTCTTTTTCCAAAGGAAGGGCGCCACCGCCATGAAACTGCATGAGGGCCACATTTTTATGAGCCTTAGGCAATTTAATCGTCATTACAGTTGCAACTTTTGGGGGGAGGGATGGGGAGTATCAGGGTGGAACTCATGGAACACCTCGACCAGTTCCATGCAATTAGCGCAATTCTGAGCTTTGACCCAACTGTTCTCATAGGCTGGATACCCCCTCCACATGAAAAGATACTGAACTGACTGCCAGTATATTCAGAACGCTAAGATGTTTTCCACCTTGGCTTCTTCTGCATTCTCTATGTATTAGTTTGTATTTGGCGGGAATAATCTCCTTGAATGGGAACAACTGAGAAAAATGGAAGACGGGGTGCTGTTTCCAATGAGCTGGCAGGTTTAACTGGAAAGCACCATTTCCCAATTCTTCCTCCACCAGGTGGGGATCTGAACACTTTCTTGCAAACTTCAAGTAAGTTATCTGCATCCGCAGATGGCAAGTATCTAACATAACATGAGAGCCAACCGCTATATCATGGCCAGGAAGCCATTTTCAATCCATAAAATGCTTATAATAATTGATAGCTTTTGTGAGATGCTCCCGCACTAAGGACTGTGTAGACCGAATGTTCTCAATGTGATCTGCAGCAGCAGGAACCTTTGGACGTAGACAGGTACTGACCAAAAAAGAGGGATTATAACCCAATGTCGCTTCATAGGGAGAAAACCCCGTAGAAGCGTTAGTACCATTATTTATAGGCAAATGGTGTGAGAGAGAGGTCTTTGGCCCAGGTATCTTGTGCAGCTGATGCATAACAAATCAAATACTTTTCTAAAATTTGTACACCTGCTCAGTTTTTCCATCAGACTGGGATGGTATGTGGTGGAATGGCAGGGGGTGATTCTTAAGATGATTAAAAGTTCCTTCCAG
Source organism: Massospora cicadina (assembly GCA_022478985.1). Classification (NCBI taxonomy): domain Eukaryota; kingdom Fungi; phylum Entomophthoromycota; class Entomophthoromycetes; order Entomophthorales; family Entomophthoraceae; genus Massospora; species Massospora cicadina. The sequence goes on from JAKSZP010004573.1 coordinate 4,582, forward strand.
AATCATGCTGTAAATTGGGGCACATGGTCACTGATGATCTCCAGCAGGAGACCAAAAATAGAGAGCACATGGCTTATGAAGAGACAAGCAATTTCTTCTGACGTGATCGTGGAAGAACAGGGAATAATTAGGGAAAATTTGGTGAAACAACTGACCACCACCATCACCGCCATAAACCCATTAGAACAGGGGAGTTCACCAATAAAAACCATGGACCTCATGTCCATGGACCCTCCGCCTGTTTTAAGGGATGTAGGAGGCCATTTTTTCCTGAGTGGTCCAACTTGGCTTGTGCACAGGTAATTTAATCGGCGATCCCGGCTGGAACTTCCTTAGTTAAGCCCACCCAGTTATAAGTCCGCTTGATCAATTTGATGCATTTCTTTTGCCCGGATGGCTGATTGTGGGAGGGTCATAATGCACTAGAAACACCTCAGCTTTAAGGAGAGGAGGAACCCAAACCCACGACCTAAAATAGATGATACCCTTTGCCAGGGAATACAGGGAACGTTTTTAGGTTTTAAGGGATATATGATCAAGTAACTCCACTCCTTTGGGGCAGGAGATTTGAGCTGCAAAACCTTTGAAATAAGTGGAGCATCAGGAGCTAACTCTACTGAGGTGACCACGGGTGGGACAATAGATATAATCTGGGTGGTGGGGATCACAGTAACCAGGTCTACTTCTTCCAAGTCCATGGGGCAATGGGCTGAGTTGCAGCTAAAAAAAGTATGGAAGCACATTTAATGCACCTTTCACGAATTCATGTTTAAAAATCGAAACCGCATAAATTATGATGAGTGCCGGCTTACTGATGCGCCAATTTTTGTGGTTTTCAGAAATATGAAAGAGCTTGGTGGTCCATATGCACAGTTAACTCATTCTGGGCACCCTGCAACAGGTACCGCCAATGAGTCAATACCCATGCTACAGCAGCCAATTCCATATCATAAATGGCCCTATTGTTGATTTTTGGTCTTCTTCAGATGGATGGAACTTCTTCTGCAGTATGATGGAGTTTCTTATGTCTATTGTATGATGACAATAGACTAGATGTTGACTATAGTTCAAGATATAACTCCTTGGTAATAGCACTTCAAATTCATATTCCCCTGTCATTACTTGGACGATGGCATGCTGCCCTGATCTTACTGATCCCAAGTAAATTCTCAAATTAATACAACTTAAAGTATTAATCACAAAAAGCTTATAAGTTAAACTATAAACTAGTGGTAATAGTTGATTGTGTTTTATTATTATCAGCTCACAGATAATTTATAGGGTTTGATGTTCACCACATGTTACCCATGACGTCTCGTTTTCAATGGCACTTGGCCAGAGGGACACATAAAATATTTTTTGATGGTCTACAAATAATTCATCTCAGGGCATCTCACACGGCCTCAGGGTTAGTGTAAATAATGTCAATATTCTTAAGTTGGCGTTTCAGACGCATTTGCAAATAGGTGAACCAATTCTCTTTCACAAGCAATTGGAAGCACATACCAAGGCAATCCGTATCACTAATTAATAATTGATTCAATCAAAAACTTGACTGACATAAAGAACTAATTTTGACATAGACCAACAAAGCTCATGTGCCTGAGTCATTAAGTCAAAACTTACTGTTAAGTCTGACCTAACCAACAAACCCCTCGAGCCTGTGTCATCATAGTTGAATATTATTAAGTGAAATCTCTAGGCCGCGGATCCTAAGCTTCACATAAGCTTAAGATACGCCTGAATTATAATCACTGATATTTAATTTGATCCATAATAAATTAAGCATCTTAGCATTATTATGTCCCTATCAAATATCCGATGATTAGGTTCAGTCAATTACTCAACACTTCCCCCTCCTTGACTGGATATAAGTGGCGGGTACCCTTCTTCCAGGGTCATAATGTCTAACTTTTTGCGTTCATTAAAATACAAATATTATCTCATTAGCTTTCATCCTCTGAAAGATGAGTCTTCCTAAGACTAAGAAAGTCCATGAGGTGCACTATGGTCAACTCAGGCGTGTTGCCCATGAATACTCAAGCTGTATCAAAGCTATGCTTTCATGGTACTAGAAAGTTTGGCTTTTTATCCCGCTGCAATAACACCAATTGATGAACTGAACAAGCCCCATGGCTTCAAATATTGTCTGTCAAACATCCCAATGGGTTGAGCGGGATCCGCTTTCAACTCATTATTTATCTCTTTGGGCTTCTGAAGCCGTTCAGTCCCAAGAAGCCCTTATCTGACATTAATTCGTATCAGATGGGGATCTTCTTCCAGACTTCTTGTTTTCTCTTTTTAGAATTTTCACTTCTGAGAACCTTGCTTCCTCTTTACATGTGGGCAGTGTGGCTTCATTGGGTCTTGAGCTTGATTTGATGTCAGAGCTTGTAAATGCCTACTTGTCATCTGCACTTGCTACTGGTCCTGAGGTTGCCACATACAATATTTTTGAGGCCAACCATGCACTTGTTTTTTCTAACTCAGTTGCTAGGCTCTGGTGCTAACCCACTTTTTTACATACCAATTTTTATATCTCATTGGGCCTCAAGACTTGGGCTTTAAAAGATTGGCGTATCCTGGTATTTTACCAAACCCTTTGAAAATACTTGTCAAAAGGGCTTCCCAAGAAGTATATCCCCCAGATGGCACTTTTGGGTGCGTGTTTTCACTTCCCTCCTTCCTCGCTCCCCACTGATACCATGCCCAACATGCGCAGGGTATTAGTTGAGGCACGTTCACAAATGTTTTGCGTGAAAAGTGTACATCCCCCCAGTAAAGCCTACCTTGAGAGCCTTCTTTCCATTTGTATCTTCCTTTCTGCAGCATTTACTCCTGAGTCGAACCTTTCCCACCTATTCCAAAGTCCCTTCCAATGGTTTTTCCCTTTAGTTTGATGGCTGTCATGGTCCCATGACATCATAGTAGGGACTGACCTCAAGGGTAAGGCTGGGCGCCAGGAGGCCCAGAAGGTGAAATTACAGGGCCTCCCATACCTGAAGCATAAAATAGACCAACGCTGGGTATGGGCAAAATATGCCCAGGTTGGTACTAGTGGGGTGCAAAGTGCCCAGCCCCTTACATCAGTCCAGGCATTAAAAAAGACATTCTATAAAAGTAATGCAGATGGTTCTATTCTGTTTGTTGAGGAACATGTTTTTGGAACCTGTTCCATTTATAAAACAACACTTTCAGATCAAATCCAACTTCTTTAATCAATTGAGTTAAGTTGGTTTTGATTATTCAACTAATTAAGATGGCTGCGTTGCCCTATTGGTGGGTCAGTGCTTGGGCCCACTGTAGTATACCCCATATTCCCCCGTCCAAGTTTAAATATGTTTTCCCCGACCAACATTCCTTGTTAGTCAACTTACCAAATAAAATTCCCCCGTTTTTCCATTTTTATATGTTATCCAAATGGTACTGTGCGCAGACACCTTTGAGGAGGTCTCACGCTCCATTAAACTTCCAATTTTGAAAACAATAAGATTATCACACCGCGCACCATTGGTTCTTCCAGGTCCTCTCCAACCTGGGTCGTTTACCCCTTATCTCAGTGTGCACTGCAATAGTTTTGGCTGGTTATTTATCACATTTCTTTGCTTAAATTATTATTGCTCCAGCACCCTCTTCTGGGCAATAATAATTTTCATTCTAATGGAAAGTTCCCTGGCGTTGGTCCTGTGCACCGAGCACTGCCACGCTGGGAACAGAAGAGGTATAGACACTCTCCTTACATTAGTTGACCAACCCCTTAACTCTATATAACGAATTTTTTCCGTGTGAAACTTTTCTGAAGTGGGAACAGTGGGCACCGGCTGTGGGAGTCAATTATCATTAGCTGCACCGCAGTTTCCTATTTTTCCTAATGGTTGGAGCAACTTGGCGTTATTATGGTTACTCTGATAAAAATATCCACCCTTAATGCTCATACCTGGTGGATCTGGATGCTTCAAGGCTTGAAAGTCATGATTCCACTACTTTCCGCTGAATTTACCACTTTTGAATTAAGTAAATATAAGTTTCCCTTTGCTGCTCATTCAGCCGATGCTATTGGAATCAGCGCAGATGGGCCTGGGCTGTTAGCCATGGATACAATCAGTCATTCTATTGTGATTCAAGGGATAGGGTCATTCGCGTCTAATAATGTGTTTTATAACAAAAGCCTGATATATACCTCTGAACCATATTGCCCTCTCGTGGCTCAGATCTGGAACCCATTCCTGTGTATGAAATCACCAGAAAATCCCCGTTTGACCGTTTCCATGACTCGCAGCACTCATGAAGTTGATAAAGAACTGCGTTTATAATATGAAAATGTTTATGCACCTGCAGAAGGCATGGAGGGATATGTGGCCTCAGTAGTAAGAGTGGCCAACATTCCCTCCACCTTCTATGAGCCCAAACCTACCCTTATGGTTTTCTCAAGCCAGAAAAATATTTGGTGAGGTGGGGGCGTTGTTTTCTTTGAACAAATCCCACTCTGGATACTTCCTCTTGACTGCTACCCGTACATCCTCTTTTGGCAAGTTCAGCACAACTATTTTGGTGGATACCGGTGCCTCAAATAATTTTGTTGACCAAGACCTTGCTGACTTCATTGAATTGAGTTACTCACCAGGTGGTATGGTTAGAGGTGGGGCTTTTCAAGGTATCCCTGCGCTGAACGTCATAGGGTTGGTGGACTATCAGGTGGGCGCCAATCTTCTGTCTGACCATTTTCAAGCTATCATTACTTCTTGTTACCCATTATTTTGGGGGTTGAGTGGTGAAGAAATTTGACGTCAGGAATAATTTGAAAGAAAACACTCTATCCTTGTCTTTGGTAAATGGTCACCAGTTGATTGTTCCTTTGTCGGAGGATAACACCCAAAACACATTACCCCATTGGCCCAATGTTCCCACTCCTTATCTTGCTCCTTTTCTGAAGCCCTCCGTGGGACTTTGCTTACCTTCCTGTTTGGTGGAATTGGCTATTTCTTTTGATGCAGCATCCGCTAAAACACTTCCAGATCACTCTGAATTTAATTGTGACTTTAAGCTCACTGTGGATCTGGTGCGTATATCGTCCCCCATTTACCCATTGACTGTATGGGAGGAATCTGCGTTGGATGTGTGGGTAAAGGAACAGTTAGCCAAAGGTGCGATTTTTCAGCGTACCTCCCCTGAATGCTCCCCCCTTCTCTTTGTGGAGAAGTCTGAGGGCTTTACGCCCGTGTGTGGACTACAGGAACCTTAACAACGTCACTGTACCAGACCTCCATACCATCCCTTAAAATTCAAAGATTGCGCGCTATGTGGAGAAGGTGAAGGTCCTATCCAAGCTGGATTGCCTCAATGCGTTTAATCAGATCCAAATAAACAAGGGCCAGGTGTGTTAACCGCCTTCTGCACCAGATAAGGAATATTCCAGTTTTGGGTCAGCCCTTTGGTCTTAAGAATGACCATGCTATTCTTCAAAAACTCATTGATGCAGTGTTAGGGGACTTGTTAGAGGTATGCGTGATTGCCTACATGGATGGCATCCTGGTGCTTTCCCCTGATCAGGAGTCCCAAGAAGTACACCTTTGGAAAATGGTGGAGCGGTTAAAGGCAGCCAGCCTTACGGTGAAGATAAGCAAGTGTGAATTAATCAATTCCCAGTTTACTTTTCTGGGAACTTCGTGTTTAACCAGGGACACGCGATAACTCAAGACAAGGAGAAGGCTATTTTTGAGTGGCCTTCACCCACCTCAGTCAAGGAATTGAGGAGCTTTTTGGGGACGTGTATGTTCCTCAAGAAGTTCATTCTCAATCTGTCTGAGGTGGCGGCTCCCTTATACAAAGCTAGAGGTGCCAAGGTGCTTCAGTGGTCCCCCATTTTGGAATTTTTTCCAAGAAGTGAAATGCACCCTGTTGTCCACATCTGTTCTTCGCCATTCGACCCTTCACAGAAGTTCATTGTGTCTACTGATGCCTCCAACTTTGCCATAGCGGCCGCCTTATTACAAGTAGGCGAAGATGGGATAGAGCATCCGGTGGGATCTTTTTCCAGAAAGATGTCTCTGTCAGAGTTGAATTACACCGTTTACAACAAGGAGTTACTAGCAGTGGTGGAGGCGCTGACATATTGGCGTCACCACTTGCATGGCTCTACCCAACCATTCTGCGTATGTACAGATCACCATGCCTTGCTGTACTACCATGCCCCTCATGATAATCCCACGGCAGACCTGTTGGCATGAGACCCTTACCCAATTTTCATTAACATATGAGTTCACCAAGGGAAAGTATAATGGTTTGGCGGATGCTTTGAGCCGCAACCCTGCTTCAGAACCTTATCCCAAGGAGGTAGAAGTCCACCACAAACAGGAGATGATTCCTCTTAAGAAAACTTTGTCACACTTTCCCTCTCCCTTGACCAACGGGCCTACGCTTGCACTTGTGGAAAACGCACAGGATATTTTGTGGTTGAATAGTTTTCCTTTTTCAGCCGCTGTTGGGCGAATATACTATGGTACTTTCTAAGAGCGCTTTAAATAAGGAGGACCTATCTAGGGGTTATCACGTAAAGGATGAGATGAAGTGTGGTTTCAGGGGCGCCTCTGGGTACCTGCTGGTCCACTGCGCCTGGAAATTATCCAGGACCATCATGATCTGATCGCCATTGGTCATCCTGAGAAAGCAAAGACTTTAAGGTTGATATGTCACACCTACAATTGGAAGAGCTTTCCTGCTCAGGTGGTGCAGTACTGTAAGGAGTGCCCAGTCTGCTACCACTTGGAACCCAATCGTCAACCTTTAGCGGGGTTGTTGTTACCAGTCCAAAAAGCTGAAGGGCCCTGGACTTCCCTCTCAGTTGATATCATTAAGGAATTACCAGCCTCAGATGGTTACGGTGCCATCATGGTGGTGGTGGACCAGTTCACAAAGTTTGCCCACTTTATTCATTTTAGAACTACTATACCCTCGCTGAGATGGATAGGCTTTTCATCACCCATGTGTTTGCACTTCATGGGGTTCCCCGAAGAGTTTATCAGCGACCAGCGCCCTCAGTTTACCTCCATTTTTTGGGAAGCGTTGTGTAAGACTCTTCAGAATCGCCCTTGCCATTCAACTGCCTATTATCCCCAATCAGATGGGCATACTGACGAGTGAACCAGTGCTTGGAACAGTTTCTGCGGTGTTACACCGCTGCAGATCATTCTGATTGGGTTTCTCACCTTCCCATGGCCCATTTTAGATACAACAATACCTTGCACTCCTCTATTGGTTGTTCCCCATTTTTCGCCAGCCATGGCTATAACCCTGCCTTTAACATGGAGCCCATATGTGGGTCTAAGATTGAAGCGGTGGTGAACTTTGACAAGACAATCAAGAAGGTCCACCAGGGGGTATTCACAAGCTTAGAGGCGGCAAAGCAAGTGTATAAGGAGAACGCTGATGGAAAGCGCCAAGTGGGTCCTGCATACAAGGAAGGGGATCTCATGATGCTTGATGCTTGTAACATCCTTATCAAGCAGCCATGCAAGAAGCTAGGATCTAAGAGGATTGGCCCTTACCACGTTGTTAAAAAGGTGGTCCATGCCTCATATCAGTTGGATCTTCCCCCTTCATTTTGGATCTTCTCAATGTTTCATAAGAGAAAACTTATGTTGTTCGAGGGCCCCCCACCAGAGACTCCTGAGGCCTATCTCATGGATGGGGCGCCAGAGTAGGAGGTGGAAGAAATAATTACCTCCCACCGCGTTAAAAGAAGACAGAAGTATCCGTTATCTGGAAGGGCTTTGATGCTGCAGAGAACAGTTGGGTTCCTGCATGTAACTGTGTGCATGCCCAAGATCTGATTTAAGCCTTCCACGATTGTTTCCACCAGGCTGCTGGATCTCAACCCAAACTAACCGTTGCCGCCATGAAGTTGGCCCCTGCCCACAAGAACTTTTCAATTGTGCAAGCCCCTGAAGGCGGGGTTGAGCCCTGTCAGGAGGGGAGGGTAATGTCATGGTCCCATGACATCATAGTAGGGACTGACCTCAAGGGTAAGGCTGGGCGCCAGGAGGCCCAGAAGGTGAAATTACAGGGCCTCCCAGACCTGAAGCATACCCTAGACCAACGCTGGGTATGGGAAAAATATGTCCAGGTTGGTACTAGTGGGGTGCCAAGTGCCCAGCCCCTTACGTCAGTCCAGGCATTAAAACTAACAGTCTATTTAGATTAATGCAGATGGTTCTATTCGGTTTGCTGAGGAACATGGTATCCAAACCTGTTACATTTATGAAACAACGCATTCAGGTTAAATACAACTTCAATCAATCACTTGATTTAAGTTAGTTTTGGATTAATCAACTAATTCAGATGGCTGCGTTGCCCTATTGGTGGGTCAGTGCTTGGGCCCACTTCAGTATACCCCATATTCCCCCGTCCAAGTTTAAATATGTTACACCCCAACCAACATTCCTTGTTGGCCGAATTCCCAAATAAAATTCCCCGTTCTACCCGTTTTTTATTTGTTATTCCAAACGGTACTGTGCGCAGACCCCTTTGAGGAGGTCTTGTGCTCTGTTAAACTTGCCATTTTGGACACAGAAATATTACCATCTCCTGCACCTTTGGTTTGTCCAGGTCCCCTCCAACCTGGGTCGCTTACCCCTTCTCTCAATGTGCACTGCAATGGTTTTTGCTGGTTATTTATCGCATTTCTTTGCTTAAGTTATTATCTCTCCAGCACCCTCTGCTGGGCAAAAATGATTTTTTAATCTAGTGTCTAGTTCCCTGGCGTTGGGCCTGTGCACTGAGCACTGCCCCGCTGGGAACAGGAAAGGTATAGACACTCTCCTTACAATGGCCTTTCCTAAGCTGACAGGGCCAGCATGCCTAGTGTCGAGCTTTCTTGGGTTTAGAACATCTCTGACAGGGTCTAGATAGTCAGGACTTGTATGAAATCCACATCTCTCTGATTCCGCTACAGGCTTCTCTGGTTTGATCACACTCTCCTCCCCCTACTGAAGAAGGGGACCTAATATAAATGCCAGCAAGGCATCAAATCTATAAATTTAACTTAAAGGTGATCAATTATTTTCACTGTCTTTTATTATTTTCAATTTATATTTATTATAGAAATTTTTTATTTAATTTTTTTTTTTTTTTTCTTGTTCTTTTTTCTTTTTGTACTATTATTTTTTATGATATGAATGAAAGAACTTACATGTACTCGATTCAAAACCCAGCCGCCTTGGTCCTTAATGGTATATACATCTCTAGACAATTTCTCCAATATAACAAATGTATCCTTCCAAAGCGAGGCTAGCTTGTGCATGCGGCCTGTGCTATGAGTGTCGCAATATACTACTAAATCTCCTTCCTTGAACTTAGTCACCATAGCTCATTTTGCGTCATCATAGCTCTTCTGAATAGTTTTTTTGACTTATCATGTTTTGATAAGCTTCAGATTGCAACTTGATTAAGGTCTTTGTTAGTTGCATAACAAAATAAATGGGTTAATTGCTTCAGTTGGACTGAGTACTGAATATAATTTTGGAGGCAGAGCGGGCTGTCTATCAAACAAAAGTTGAAATTGAGGGTGGCCTGTGCTTCTGTGGTGTCCAATATTGCAACCAAACATGGTAGCAATAATTGAAGTTGCCCATTGTGAAGGCGCCGAGGCTGCATTTTTGCATAAAATGCTGACTAAATTGCCATTCACTCGTTCTACCATACCATTAGTCTCAGGATGTTACGGTTTTGACAACACTCCTTTGATAGACATTAACTCATCTAACTGTTGTACCATTTGGGCAGTAAAACTCGTGTCATTGTCCAAGATCTTTGGGGGCATCCGTGCTTATATATAATATTATCCATAATGAACATGGCAGTAGTTAGAGCCCAGATGTCTCTAAATTCTTTCACTTCCACCCATTTTGTCAGATGGTCAAAAGCAACAATTATGTATTTTTTGCCTAGGCTACTCACAGGCAAAGGGCCAATTACATCAATTGACATGGTATGCCAGGGCCAGTCAGGTTTAATCAAATTATTGTTCACATCTGACTTCATAGGTTTTGCAATTTGGCATGAATGACATTTATTGAGCACGTCTTGGATATTATATTGCATAGAATCCCAATAGTAACTGGATCAAATTAATTCTAGCTCTTGGCCATTCCTCATGTCTGACAGCCTTGTGTGCTTGTGCAATAATATCCATTCAGTCAGAAGGTTTTGGAAAAATTTGTCGTTGACCTTTGAGCTTAAGCTTATATAAAACTCCTTTTCAATATTCAGTGACAGTTATTGATTTTTCAATTGCTTTTTTAACCTCAGGTGGCTCATCTCCATACTTTTGGGTAATCATTTTTTCATAAAGCTCATCAGCCAAAATGCTCAGGAGAGCTACAATAGGAAGTCACGATAGTCCATCTGCATTTTGATGGGCCACTCCAGCTCTATGATTAATTTCTTAATTTTATGCTTGTAATTTTTAGGGCCCAGCGGGCTAATCGTCCTTCAGGTTCCTTGAGATTGTGGAGCCATCATAATGAGCTGTGATCCGTCACTACTTGAAACTTGGTACCATGTATGTAAACCCAAAATTGCTTACAAGCATAGATGACAGCCAAACATTCTCTTTCAGTCAGCATATAATTACGCTCATGATTATTCAGCGTATTACTTCAATAAGTGACCAGATGCTTCTCACCATCATCCTCAATCTGAGTTAGCACACCACCAAAATCACAGTCAACGAGGCGTCAGTTTGTATGATAAAAGGCTTGCTGAAATTGGGATATTGGAGGATAGGCGCCAAGCTCATTTTGTTTTTCAAAGCCATAAGGCTTGTTGGCACTCCTCCTCCCAGAAAAATGAACTACTCATTGTAGTAAGTAAAAAGGTGCTCAGCAATCTTTGTGAACCATTCTATGAATCTTTGATAGTATCCTATCATGCCTAATAACACTTAAACATCATAATACTTGATGGAGGTTGCATTTTGTTAATCGCCTCCACCTTTTGAGGATGAGGCCGCAAGACCTTGGAATCAATAATGACCTGAGGTATTCCAATTGTTCTTTAAAGAATTGGCATTTTTTAGGTTTTATCTTCAGATTGCCCTTCAACAGTCATTCAAACACTTGTTCAAGGTGCTCCAGATGTTTGGAATATGTTTGCGAAAAGACATTGATGTCATCCAGGTATACCAGTATGCAGGACAATTTAGTGTCCCCCAAGATTATGTCCATTGCGTGCTGAAAGGTTGCAGGTGCATTACATAGCCCCTGTGGCATGTTTGTCAATTGTAAAAGCCCTTGAGTAGCAATAATCACACACTTTTCCTGCTCCTCTTGAGGCAGTTCAATTTGTCAATATACTGAGATGAGATCCATTGTGGTAAAATACTTCGCCCCTCCCAGGCGGTCCAAAGCATCATCAATTTTAGGCAACGGATACAAATCCTTTTTCATAATGGCATTTAGGTATTGCTAATCAATCACAACAATTTTACTGGAATCTTTTTTCTTTACGATTAAAACTGGGCTGGCCCACAGGCTTTTGAAGGGCACTATCATTCCACTTATCAGCAATTTGTCTAGCTCTTCTCTGACTATTTAGTCACTAGCCCTTGGGCGCCAGATTGGCCTCATTCTAATAGGCATATAGTCCCCGTTATCAACAAAATGCTGTACTCCTTTTGCACAACCTAAATCTTGATCATCTTTAGTGAAATTTTAGAGTATCCTTCATAAACTCTAGTGCTTCATCCTTCTGTTGTTCTGATAATCTGGTAAACGATTATCAAAAATTTACAGTGTGTGCCCCAAGGTTTTTGGTTGTTAAGCTGAACTCTTATAAGTCACCAAATTTATCAGCTGATTTTAACTCTTCCCTCAGAAATAGATGTACAAATGCGACTACTTGATATTTCTTGACCTTAATATTTCAGCTGGTCAAATCTTCTAGTAGTACATCAATCTCTCCGTGCCCTGGTATAAGTATTCCAGATGCCACACTAGGTACCATTTTAGAATGATGCCATGGGAAACAACCTCCCCATATAGTCCTTCTGGAATACCCAGCATGGTCCCAGTCCTCATAACCAGTTGATAACCTAGAGCTATTGTTGCATCCTTAATTCACATGTAGAGGTATTTCTCAATTTTTGTATATTGCAGTTGGCATGATGTGGCTTCAATTTCGCCGCTGAATATATCATACTGGTACTATTCCGTCGGCATAAAATATATTGATAAAATTTTCATGACACCTTGTGTGCTTTGTATCATTGTGAGAGTAATATATTGGAAGTGATTAGCCCAATATCATCAAGACGCTTTCTTTAAAATTGCATAAGTTCCCATAGGTCCTTAAAAAAGTAGTTCCAATTAATATATCATAATTGGCATTTGGAAGCACTATAGCGGGAGCAGCTGCTACCAAAGCTCCAAATTGCAGTGGCAAAGCGCTGGAAGCTCCTTCACTCTTAGTGCTGTTAAGGCCTGCGGTCCCATATTCTTGATGATGGTTAATGTCCGGAGCTATTTTCAATTTCTTAACCAACTTCGTGGAAACAATGTTTACAGGTGCTCCACTATCAACAATAGCTACAACTCTGATTTTGTTGACCAGAATATCCATGTAAGTACAGTCAGAGTAGTAAGGATCAATAGAGTTTACTAAGTGAATATGGGAAGGATCCAGGGAGTTAAAAAGTGTGCTTCAGAGTATTTCAAAAACTAGGACATTCATTGATGAATATTTCAGTTGGCATGAATATATTCTTTCCTTTCAAGCTTGGGGTATCTGCTGAATTGCTCAGCCCTTCGGCTGGAATATTCTCAAGTATTTGTTGCACATAGGGTTTAGTTACTACTTTGAAGGCTTCAGGTATGACAAACTGACTCTGGGAGAAAGTTACCACATGTATGTTCAAAGAATTTTCATTTGATACTAAAATAGAATTTCTTTCAAAGTTAAACGAGGCCCTGTGGCCAGCGTTTTCTTTTCAATCAGGTGGGACTGGTATCTTGGGCACAATAGAGCATCCCACATCTATTGTGCCTGTTCCTTTCCCTCCTCCTGAACGGTATCAGGAAGGACTACATTGACATTTTTCAGATGGCATTGGGAAGCAAAGTGACCTTTTCATTTGCAATTAAAGCAAGTAATCTTTCTTAAAGGGCGTGGGGCTCTTGTATTTGATTTTTGCTCACTTTTTACAGGCGAATTACTGTCAATCTTCTTATTGGTTTCAAAGGGCTTTCCAGTAGAGGCAGCAGGCCCTGATCTGTACCCGGTATTAGGAGGACATATACTTTGAGCATCTGCACAAATAATCAACCAATTCAGATGTTGCAAGGTTTTGCACAAAAGCAGGCAATTTGTTTGAAAAATTTGGGTAAATCTCTACTGCATGTTCTAGTAAAATCTTAACATCAAAATATAATTATAGCCTTTGCACCTATGAGAACTTGAGCTTTACAATAGTATTGATCTGCAATTTTGGGAATTGCTTTCTCTTTCTTTAAAGCGAATGTTCATAAAGTTAAATTTTTGGTTGAAATTCATTCTGAACCTCCAAATTCATGAATCACAGCCTCTTTGACTCTGGCATATGTTGTATTTTCGTTAATGTGAGGCATAATCAACTCGATTCTCCACTCATTTAAGCAGATAATCAAAGTGGCCACTTTTTACAGTCGCTGGCCCCATATATGGCCATTTCAAAGCATTTGACAAATGTGGTAATACTTCCATTCTTGTAAAAAGCAGGCAGGTTTGATGGTTTATAATTATCGCTTTCCTGTTCCTGGTAATCACAATTACTTCTTTATTGACTTGAGCCAGGCGTACTAGAGCGCTGAGGCATTGTACCCCGGTTTTAGGTGTTAGGGTTGGCCAAAGCAACTATATTGCTAGGATTTATCAATATGGCACATCATCCATTTCAGTAGCTATTTCTGAGACTTTGTCCTCATGATATTTGGAAGAGTATTCAGTTGAGTGGTTTGTAGCACACTGACAACGCCCGTTGTCCAGAGCTCGAATTTGATCATTGATTTTGTTTTCCCAAATGGCACAATTTTGGTTTTTAACTTTAATCTCACAATTTCCTCATTCAAACTAGTAGTTTGTAGTTGCAAGGTAGAAATCACTTGGTCCTTTGTTTATTACCTTCTTGCACTGGTTAGATTCTCCATGAAGATTATTGTTTGCTCATTAATAGCAGTAACATCATCATTGAGATCATTGATATGTATATTAAGATGATCAATGGAGTTTAATTTTTTATCTTTTGCCTGATGCCCTCAAATTGTGTTTTCAGTAATTGATTTTGCCGGTGTATTAATCATTCATCTGTGAAATTTGGGTGCTTGGATGTCAATACTGGTCACTAAATTCATTGTTATGGTTTAATTGCGCCTCTTGGGCTTCTTGATTAAGCCTCATGAACTCTGAAGCATTAATAGAAGTCTGAGTGATATTGCTAACCCAGGATTTAGTGACTCCTCTTTCCTCTAAGAAATTGTCAAAGATGTGATGCAATCTAACATTTAGCTCTTGTGCTGATTCGCTATCTGGCCATTAGCCCAAGTGGCTAAATTATAATTTGCTTCAAACTAGAATAGACCTCAGCAAGGTTGGCTTCCAATCACTCATTTATATTTGGCCCACCTGGCTGGAGTTGCTTGAGAAGTTTACCAACTCAGTAATGGCTGCATGATGGCGGGCAATTGTCATCTGAGAATTTCTGAAAGTGGAATGTTCAAATTTAATTAAGTATTGGGTGACATTCTCTATCCCAATTAAATTGTTTTTGATTTGAGCTACACTTAATTGATGAACTAATATCTCATCCACAAACACATCTTGCTATCATTGGCGATAAAAAGGAGTGCTACTATTGTCCGCGGGCCCTTGTCCTATTTAATACCCTCTTAACAACTGCTGTTCAAGACGTTCCAGATCTTCAGGTGAAATGGGTTCATCAGGGTAGGTGATAATGGGTACATCCTCCCAAACAATCTAGGACAAAGTCATTTCAGTATTCCCATTTTCCCGGTGATGGTTTTTAACAATTGATTGGGATTGTTCCCCTGCTCAGCGTAGTCACCATCTGCGTTCCCAGACATGAGCGCCGCTTGTTGAACCTTGTCCTCTTCAGATGGCTGGAACTTCTTCTGCAGTATGAAAGAGTTTCATACGTTTATTGTATGATGACAATAGACTAGACGGTGACTATAGTTCAAGGTATAAATCCTTGGTAATATCACTATAAATTCGTATTCCCATGTCATAACTTGGATAATGACACACTGCCTTGATCTTAATGATCCCAAGTATATCTTGACAAATACAAAGTAAGGTATTAAACACAAAAAGATTATAAGTTAAACCATAAACTAGTGGTAGTAGTTGAATGGTTTTTATTAGCATCAACTTGGAGTTAATTTAAAGTGTTCTATGTTTAACACATCTTACCCATGACATCTCGTTTTCAATGGCACTTGGCCAGAGGAACACATAAAATGTTTGTTTGAGGGTCTAAAAATACTTCAACTCAGGGCGTCTCACACGGCCTCGGGGTCAGTGTAAATAATGTTAAAATTCTCAAGATGGCGTTTCAGATGTGTCTGCAAATAGCTGAATCAATTCTCTTTCTCAAGTAATCAGCAGCATATACCAAGGCGATTCATATTACTAATTAGTAAGTATTCAATAAAAAACTTGACTGTCATTAAAGACTAATTTTGATATAAAACAACGAAGCCCATGTGACCTAGTCCTTAAGTCAAAACCTAATTTAAGTCTGACCTAACCAACAAAGCCCTCAAACTCATGTCATCATAGTCGAATATTAAGTGAAATCCCTAGGTCGTGGATCCTAAGCTTTGCATAAGCTTAGAATATGCATGGTCCATAATCACTGATATCTGATATGATCCATAACAAATCAAGCATCTTAATACTATAATGTCCCTATCAAATATCTGACAATTAGGTCTAATCAATTACTCAACACCCACGGTTGCTCATTTTAGGAATTTTTTTTGAAAAGTGGGCAACTGGATGGTCTAAGCCACCATGCTCCTGGAGCAGAACTGCCCCAACTGCTACTGCTGAAGCATCACAAGTGATGATATAAGGTTTGGAGGGGTCTGCGTGTTTTAGAATAGGGGGTGATTTTAATACTTCTTGAATTGACTCAAACGCCTTCTGGCACTTGGGGGTCCAACAAAAAGGCACATTTTTACCTGTGAGGGGGTGGAGCGGAGCAGCTAACTTGGAAAGGGCCGAGAAAAGGCCAGGGAAAATTTCTTTATGAAAATAATGGCACCCAAGAAACTTTATAATTGTTCTTGGGTTGTTGGAGAAAGCCACTTGCGGATGGCATCTAACGTGTTGGGTGGAATCACATAACCATCTTTTAGGACCAGGTTCCCATGAAAAATAACTTACCCCTTATAAAACTCGCATTTTGAAGGCTTGCTGAACAGGTCCACCTTGTGTAAAGCAGCCACGACTGCTTCTAAGTCTTTAGCATGTCATTTGGAAGTTGTGGAATGAACCAAGATGTTGTCAATATATGCAACTGCACATATGAACCTGAGGTCACCCAGCTACTATCAATCATTCTTTAAAAGGTGGCTGGCGCATTCTTCAGCCCAAAGGGCATCACGCGGAACTGAAAGATACCTCATTAGTATGAATCGCAGTAAACCATTATTGACCTTCCATTACCCTTATTTGGGTAAAGGTATTGACGAGATCAAGCTTGGAGAACATGCAAAATTTTTCAATCGCTTGACTGATAGTCTGCTCAAGTGGTAAAGGGTAGGGATAACTCACTGTAATTTTATTTAGGTGATTGTAATCCATGCAGGGACAGAGAGAACTATTGGCCTTCTTGGTAAAAATGATGGGGGAGCGATTGGTGACGTCTCTTTGAACAAACATCCTTTCTTAAGCATATCATTTAACCAGGTGTTAAGAGCAGCCTCCTCTTCAGCCGTGTGTGGATATGATGGGCAGTTGATGTTCACCAACTATACTTTTGTTTGGAATCTTAAGTCAAATTAGGTGTGAGAGGTAAGATGGTCCGCCTTCTTAGAATCAAAAATACTCTGATAATGTAATAATTCTTTGGGAAAATCAGATGGAAGGCCTGAAGGTGAGAGGAGGATTGTATTGGAGTTGCAACCATGTATTTTTATAAGGGTATTAACTAAGGAAATTCTCCTTCCGTTTGATCATTGGCAAATGACAACATATTTGACTCCAGATGAATCTTAACATGTTGTCGGCAATACCATCTAACCCCAAAATACCATAGACATCAAGTTTGGATTGCTGAAAACTGATAGTAAATGCTAAACTGATGTACTGAGAAAAAAATTGGCTGAAGGACTAGATAAATGTCTGGAATGCTGAAGAAGCAACTATCACTGAAGGACCTACATCCAGATAGAGCTCCAATTGTTGGTCCAGTTCAGCACTCATAAATTGCCTGCAGCTCCTGTATGCACTAAAGCCTCAAAGAAATGTTATGGGACCTGACACTAATCTTCATGGGCAGTAAGAACTAAGCAAAATTTTCTATATTTTGCAACTGTAGTTGAATCTGGAAATACAGAAGAGATGGTAGTAGAGTTGGGGGAAACCACTAGGTTCATAGTGGAGTAAGCCCTTCATAAGTTGGATTGTCATAACATACTGACAAGGGCACAATATCCGTAGAAACTATGGGATGTGGATAAGACATTTTGAGGGGGCCAGGATATCATGGCCAGAGAAAAATTTCTTTGCAACCTGGTTCAGCTGAAAAGAAGGGACCATTGCTACTTCAATATCTATGAGAAAGGTGAAATTGTTAAAAATTATGTCTGGTCGATTATATCAGCAAACAGCAAGTTAGAATTTGACTGGCCTGCCAGCCAAGTGTCAAAGGACTCAAACGGCAGATAAGAATTCCAGAGGCACTGCTGCTGGTATGACATTTATGGAACTAGGAAGGAGTTTTGTCAATGAGTGCCTATGAGCCATAATCTCATATAGCAATATAGTGAAATACCAGATGAACATGGCCTAATACCTGATGGGTATTGTAATACCGGCGGAAAAGGCGATTTGTTATTCAACATAAAAAACTATAATTGAGGAGAGGATTTTTAATTTGAAATGTGTGTAAGAAAATCAACCAACATTTTCTCAGGCAAGGCAACTGATTAAATAGTGTTCAATTGTGGTGAGTCCAAGAATGGTTTGGGTCCCTCAAATTCACCTAACCCAGCGAATTTTTTGGGGAATGGGGCAGATAGTTTCAATTGTAAAAGACATTAAAGGATCTGGTGTTAGGCCAAGTCACAGTCAGTTCAACCTCAAATGCCTGAACCCAAGCTCAACTGCATTCTGTATTTTAGAGTGACAGTGTCTGGCCTGACAAGCAATGGAAAATCCCCAGGGCCACACCACGTAGGTGCAGTCCCAATTGAATTAGAAACAGGTTCAGGATGCCCAACCCGCCTGTACCCAGTTGCTGGGCCATTCGTTCTGTCAAATTAGTTATGCCAGCCTCAACTCTTGATTTGTTGGATCTGGTTTTTGTACAGTTGGTGATGGTTTCTGAAGATACCATCTGCACATTGGGGATCATCCCCAACAATTTTGGGAGGGTGTTGGTGTTGATAATCATATTGGTGACTGAGTTTAAACTGTCTGCAATTCCAGCAGATGATTTGACATTTGCCCCTTTTTTGGCATGCATTTTCTGATTGTCTGGCTTTGATTTCATTGGTCTCAGACTCCCTAAAATTGATTTGGTGATCTCAGTGCATTTTTTCTTAATGCAGCTGAAAAGTTTGACTGAGGTGAGTAATGGTACCAAGGGAGGAATCTGAAGAGGGAGGGCTGTTACCTGGCACTAATCTACCACGTGGGTGAGGTCGCCCTGGATGACGCGGGGTACAGCCTCCCTTTTCAGTACCTTTTTATTTTTGAAGGAAAGAGCTTGATCTACACACTGGGAACGTTCCCCTGGACTTACAGATACTACGTGTGGCTTATTGGTTTAGTTATACTTTTTATATCATATATTATCAGTGTATATCTGTGGTAAGAATTAGAGTTATTAGATATACCTAAAATTCAACTTCTGTAAGGATTTATTCCTTAGAAACAAATACATGGACAGTCACTTCTTATATGATTCATAATAACTTTTTGATTACTTTATTTTGTGTCATATCAAAAATATTGCCTTGTCAGCGTTTGTGGTAAGGTTGTAGCTTACCAAGGTTTTTTATGTGTGTTGGGGAATATGTGTTTTTAAAATAGGGTCCTGAGAAACAAATCACATTCAGGATTTCAGCATGTTTGAAATATACTAATCATGACTATAGATAGTGAAAAAATAACAAATATGGCTCATTAGGTCATATCATTGGAATGAATACAAGAAGTATATATTTAACTGAGAAACAATTTGAGGGCAAACCTGAAGAAGCAGCTAGGGTAATTAAGTACCAATAGCTTAACAATTTTTAAGTTAAAATAACAAAAGTCAAACTTTTAGAGGCATAGAGGGTTAGTAGCGGTCGTTTAACATTCATTTTAAGAGTTTGATGCTAGTATTTAATGTTATAAACATCAAGTCTATTGCCTTCAATTAAGTGTTGCTTTCAGTATAAGCATTTAGGGAATCCCATTGAGCAGTAAAATAATCCTGAGATGAGATTGTGATGATTCCTTTAGAATAGTGTTTTTAAAGCAGTCTTTTCTCTAAATTAATCAGCATAGAATATTAAAATATGAATTTAATTTTAATATTTTGGCCGTTTCAATATATGGTAATGATATGTAGTTTTATTGAATTATTATTTCTTAACTACTAGAAGAGAAATTAGTGGATATGAGATTAACTAAATCTTAAGAAATTATATGTTAAGGACAATTCCATCTATTAAGGCGAATATGGGGCACAAAAGATGATTAGACAAACCTGCAATCATGGTTTAGCATGAGCTTCTTATTTGAACAGCCCCAATGAAGCGGAAATAAGTAACCAAGCTTATTATCCTGTGAAGTTGAATGAACTAGGTTTTCTAGAGAACACAATTTAATTGAGTATAATCAAGTACTGTCATAGTATCAACTATAACCTATGCTAATTAGGAATCAACGTACATTTTAGAAGAGCCTTAGAACCTTATGGAATAAAAGTTTAGAGTTCTGGTGATTATGGTCGCAAGTAAAAAAATCTAAAAGTTTTGTTATAAGATCACCACCAGTAATTGAGTATTTAGCTTAAATTGACTCAACATGAGTAAATTCATCTTGTCCAAATATAGTAAGTTTTGACATATTGATTGATGATTATTAATTCTAAAGATTGTGGTGCATGGAAATCTTAGTTGTTGAAGTGATTTATAGAAATCTCAATGATAAATGAAACTCTTTTCTAATAGTTTACTATTATCCTAAAAATAAATAACTTTTAAAAAAGAGTATGAGCTTTTCTTAATGAAGATTGTAACAAAATCAAATCATTGATACCCTTGGATACTCTAGGACATGTGTATAGTAAACTGGTATTACAACAAATGATATTTATTGTGGTAAAGTTGGTCATAAGGTCTGAGTAACCTTTAAAAAGGTATCATACTAAGAATTATTTAATTGACTATTGGATATAAATAAGAAATTAAAGTAAGTACATGTCACAAGCATGTATTGATTATATCTCATATTTTGTATACATAACACATCACTACAAATTGAATGTTTATTGAGGCTTCTGGTTTGTTTATAATATATTGGCAATAGTTTGTCATTTAACAAAAATTTATATAACCTTGATTATTTAGAGAAAGTAAAGAAAGATAACATATATTAGTTCCTTAGTTCTGTAAAAGAATCATATTTAAGAGCAATCATCTATATATATCTGCTTTGAGAAGCAATTTGTTAGGTGGAGTGGGAATTTTTGGTTCCCTACCAGCTTGAACTTAGTTGGTATACAAGTAAAGAATTATCATATTAAATAAAAATATCTAGCGTATCAAGGCTCAATGGTTTAGTAGTATCTTTCATTTTAATTTCTAAAATAAAGCATGGAGTTTTACTAAAAATGATTTACTGGTTTAATTCTCCCTTAGTGTGGTAGAGATCCTGAGGTCTATTCCCAGTTGAGCCCTTGAATTTTGGCTTTAATTCACTTTTGGGTTAGTATCATCACTGTTGGGACTTTGGGGAAGTAACTCCAACCCAGTCCCTATTAATCAGGGCCCCAAAGCCCCCAGCGAGTTAAAAGGCCATCAAGGCCCAAAGTAAAACTAAATTTTTTGGGGAAAAAAGAACCTACTTTAAAAAAAGCTCTAAAAAGTATGATATAATTGAGAAACTAAGCCTACTTGATAAAACTCTTTTTGATGTTGGCGTCATATTTTAAACTGAGTTATAGAATTTTGCTCATAAAACAATCTATATCTTATCTCTGGATTAGGCTCAAATGTAAAACTATTAGCAACTTAGAATAAATAGTACTGACTATATAAATTATAAATACCTATTATAAGTCAGTTAAAATATGGCGCCAACTTCAAAAAGGGTTTTATTTAGTAGGCTTAGTTTCTCAATTATTTCATACTTTTTAGATCTTTTTTTAAAGAAGGTTCTTTTTCCCCTAAATTTTTTTCAAGAAGCTTCTTTTAGCCCCAAAAAAGTTTACCCCAGATTCTTTTCCCCACAAAAATTTGCGCATTTCATAAAAGTGGCACTTTTCCAAACTTTATAGGATAATACTATCTCTATATAATCTTTTTGACCCCTTACTTCTCTATAAAATTAAAATTTATTGTATATCTATAATATATAGTAATCTATAAACTAAATATAATGACACTTCATATTATTAAATCTAGTTTATTTTATTGGTTAAATTATACTAAATTTACTAATCACCATCTACAATACTTCATTTTTTAAATTTTAGATGATTTTATTAGTCTTCATATCCCAAATTTACTGATCGCCATCTACAGTAATTCATTTTATTAGATTTGGTTACTTTTATTAGTCAATCTATGTAAATTTATTGATTGTTATCTAAAATAATTTATTTTGTCAAATTAAGATGTGTTTATTGGTCAAATTATGCAAAAATGACAGCCATCTATAATGATTTAAGCTCATCCCACTTTGAGCTCATACTGACTAAATTTTGAACATATCTCCCAGCCATAGACATATCAAAAGTGCTTCAAAGCTATTACTTCACCAACGCTAGAAAAATTTTATTCCTGAGCTGTATTAGTCCCACAAGTATCTATCGCTTCTGGGCCCATTTTGATATTTACTAAATTAATGGGCAGATATTTGGCCAATACTTACAAAAGTAAAATGGGACCTAAGTTGGAGCATCCTCTATTTTTTGAAAAAGATGATCATCTAAATTGGTCCAGTATTTTCAGAGTTATGCGCAAACAAACATAGAAAAAAGAAAAAAAATAAAAAACATACATACAGGCTGAATTGATACCCTTCTATTTTTCAAAGTTGATTATAAATGGGAAGGAGAGCGAGAGAAATGGTGAAACTACTAAAATGCTTCTCAAGGTATTTATATAACCTTGATGAATCAAGATTGGGTCGAATTGCATTGAATGCTGAAGCCAAGGGAAAACAAATAATACAAGGGGCTTGGGCACATCCTTGGAATAAGTTGCTGTTGTGCCTGAAAGGGTTAATTAATTGGATTTCCACATCCAACAGTAATTCCCCACATCCCAATTGTTTGTTTGGCATCCTCAGCATTAGTTGCTGGTGACAATTTTACTATTAAATTTTATTAAGTTATTGGGGCTGATCCCCAATACTTCAGATGGGCTTACTCCAAGTTAATGGGGGCCCAATCTGGCATCTGCCCATAGGCAGGCCATGACCCCTAGTTGTGGATTCCCCCAATTAAGGGAGAATCCTGACAGAGCCCCATACAAGCCTAGACTAGGGGTCAAAGCCAAGTCAGTGGCACCAGTTCCAGGTAGCAGGGTGGAACAGGCCATGGCAGCCAGCACAGACTCATCAGCAGGATCTGGTGAGTGTCATCGGGGAGTGGCCCTGGAGCAGAATAAGAGCCAGCAATGGGATCATATTTGGGATCAGCACTTAGGCAGGCATTGATGTGAGAGTCAGCATTGGGGGAGGTCCAAGCATTGGGGTTGGTGCTCGGTGTCAACGCCAATGCTGGGACCTCCTTTCAATGCTGGCAGTCAATTATTAGAAAAACTCATTATTTCTTACCCTGTGGTCCCTATTAATCTTTTTTAATCTTAATGAGCAGTAAAAGCGTAAACATGATACAAACAATCTTTATATATATTAAATTCAAATTACTGTTGCAAGGGATATATTGGTCATAATATAAATGACAAGCATCATTATAATGTCAAACCCTTAAATTGAGAATATAACTACGAAATATACTGACTTTTGGTCATTAGATTTTATGCTGGACCAATGCTAGGAAAATAGCAATGGCTACTCACTACAGTTAATCTTGTCATGTAAAACAAGCATAAACAAGAAAACAGCGTGAAAAATCCTCAATGTATAAACACGCTTTATTAAAATATCACCTTAAATAATACAACCACCACTGTGGGTGTATGTTATGTCTCAACCACTACTCTAGTGTAACCTTAGCAGAACACAACTGACCACTGAAAATACACATTAAATAATAATAAGCTATAAATATGCCATCCTTGTTTTTGTTCTTGAAAATAAAATCTTAAAATAATTATGGTTAGATAATTTTTACAAGCTAATATCCTTCTGCATATAAAGCATTGTAAGATCTATACAATTATAGTAATGGATATGTAAATTATCAAGGTAAACATTAGATCTACAATCATGGGTTAAGGGCTTTATATTTTTATAGTTTTATAGTTTTAGACTAGCAGTGGTTTTTGATTATATATAAAACAAATCTCTTCTTAAAGATATAAGAAATTGTAAAACTAACCTTTATTGTTTTTTTGTGCCTTGTTGGATGAGAAAATGAGAGGCCAGTGATTTATTAAGGGATTGTGGTCTTCCAAGCTTAAATAAGTAGTAGCAATGATTTATTAAAAATGCACCAGTAGGATGAGGTTATAGCTACCACAAACAACCTTTTAACACAAATGAAATAAAGTTTTAAGTTTAAATATAAAATTACGTTAAATTGCATTAATATAAATCTTTCTATATAGAATTGTTGCAGATATTGTAAGCTTATAGGCTTCAACATTAAAGATATAAAAAAAGGAATTTTCATTTATAGAACACATCTATTTAACATTGATGAGTCCCCCCCTCGGGTTGGGACCATCTAGTACTAAAAAACACATCTATATAAACACATGCTTTACATATCATAATGTTTTCCTAAAGCTAGGTTCTATTGATGTTCATTATAGTGCTTTCTAATATCAATTGACCTCTACATAATAAAATAGGTTTCCTTATAAAGAACTTTAAAAGTTTCAAAAAGCTTTAAATCTCTTTCACGATAGTTGGTGTAGATCAGCTGAGGATGGCTTTCATATAAAAACAATCATATATATTAGATTTTGTTCATTAGTAAAAACACAAGACTTAGAACTTAATTGCAGAGTTTAAATTAGCCCTTAAGATTTACTTAGTTACCTGAAAAAGAGTGATCCATATATCTAAATTTAAGCAGGGAATTTATACCATACAAAAATTAATGATAAAGACTTCAAGGATATTTAAAAACAAATTTATGATGGGACACAAATAGAGGTTTTAACACTATGACACGAAAACTAGTAAATATTTTTCATATTCATAGAGGTCAAATACAATTATTCATCCTTAATTAAGAATTTTTCAAAGCATTAAAGTAAACCAGATTAAATAACAGGTCCTTTTTTTACTGAGGCAAGCCAACCAGGGTACAGGCATTACCAATGTATGTGTAGAAATGGGAGGGGAGTGAAGAATAGCGATGATTAGAGAGGATTGGGCATCCCAGGGTACACAGGTTATCCCTGTTACCAGCTGGAACCGCCAGGTATGGGGGGATTGGTGTGCTAATCTGAGGGGGTTGCCCCCACTATGGAGCATGTGTGAAGGAAGGGGTCCGTGTGAAGGAACCAGAGCAGGAACCATGATTTTATGAGTCTCTGCTGCCTTGGCTTCATATGCCCATAGAGCCAGGCTTGGAAGTGCTCCAGTAAGTGGACGTGGAACCTATTGATAACCCCATGGATGGTAGGGGCCGTGCCCTTGAACGCATCCAAGGAAATATTGTGGATTGTCCACATTGCAGTGGGTATCATTAGGGAGCGGAGGGTAGATGGGATTAGTGACTTGATCTAGAGTGCAAGGAGGCTCTTTGATATCAAAAATTCTTGTTTTTTTGGATCTTAAGCAGGCGTGCGACTTCCTGCCATATAGCTTTGGTTGGGGGGCATGTTTCTAGGCGGTGATGTAGGGATCCCTCCCCTCCACATACTGCACATGTTTTGTGGAGGGAGTTGGAGCGGTCCGCCATCCTATAGGTCCTTCTCAGGCAGCGCCAGGCATTGGCTCTTATTCTTTGCTGTAGGAGTGGGTGGTGCATCATTTTCCACATTGCCTTCTGTGTGGTTGAATCATAGGGAATGTCCAACATATCTAGGTATTCGATTCTAGCAATGGTTGGGGTTGTAGCAAGCATGTCTCTCTGGGATTGGTTTTCTGGATTTCTTAATCTGAAGTGGGGGCTGGGTCGTTCCCTTCCCTGCACAGTGACAGTGTTCTCTATGGTCCAACCCATGCAGTGAATGGTTCAGAGGATGCATTTGAAGTGAGGGGGGTTCTATGCGGGCCCATTGCGATATGGTGTTTAGCAAGATATGATAGTAGTCTGGGTGGACTATGTGGGTTGGTTAATTTGAGCGCCTGTGTAAAGTTAGTCCTTGCTGCTCTGGACCAATGTTGTTGCAGGAGGTCTGGGGCAAGGACTTCCTTTATTCAGGTACCAAGGATGCGGTTGGCGTGGCTCTCAAAATCTATTAGTCAATGCCTCCACTTGAGCGTGGGCCAAAGAGTGTTTCCATCTGAATGTGAGGATTGGATCCAGGCCACAGCCAGCCCTGGATAAGCGCGCGGATTGAGGTTATAAAGGTAGGTGAGAAGGCTATCGCGTGGGCCTGGTACCACAGCATTGGGAGGATGAGCGAGTTGGCAACTGCCACTTGCCCCATTAGCCCAGGGGATCTACCCTTGAGTGAGGCGATTCTGTTGGATATCAGTTGCAGCAGGTTTTTATCAAACATCTCATTTGCATAACCCCCTGTTTCCAGCCTTATCCCAAGTTGGCGGACAGGGATGATGGTGGGGTGATGCAAATGGTAGGAGGAGTGATTTTTTGCGTCTTGGGTTGTGTGTAGTGGGGGATGTGGTCCAGTTGGTGATGTATTTGCAAAGGAGGATTATTTCGGTTTTCCATTTATTAAGCAAAGCATTACTCACCATGGAGTATTTCTCTAGGGTGCGTTCCATCTGTTGGGCGTTGCTGTTGTCAGCTATACCTGTCACACAGTAGTCTTCAAAGGCCAGTATCTTGACTGGGAGCTGGTCTTGTGAAGTTATGCCCCTGAGGAGTGAGTTGGCAATGCGGAGGAGTGGATCAAAGCTGAAGTTGTAGAGTAGTGGTCTGAGGGGGTCCTCTTGATTGAGCTCTCTATGTGGTTGATCCTGTCAGTCAGGAAACCAGGGCCACATACAGCCATAGAGGCGGATTCTATGAGGAGCATTGTTAAGTTGATGAACCTGGGTGGGAGGTTGAAGGCGTGTAGGCACCCTTTTAAGTATTGCCAGCTAATGCGGTTATATGCCTTCTCCTGGTTGAGGAATACCAGAGCTCCCGTCGCTTTGAATTGTCATACATTGGCAATAAAGTGTATGTTAGACCAGATGGAGCACCCCGGTGTAAAACCAAATCGGTTGGGTGATAGGGCTTTAGAGGCTAGTGCGCCCAATCTGGTAGCTAAATTTTTGTAAGTAGTTTTTGTGTCAGTGTTTATGAGTGCTATCAGGCGCCAGTTGGCCAGGTCCAGTCTGTCGCCCTTTTTAATAGGGTAATGACATAGGAGTTTTGTCCTCCAGGTAGAAGACGGGTGTCCAGCAAGCACTGGTTCATAGATGCTAGGAGGAGGAGGGCGATTTGTATAAAGTATGTTTTATAAAATTCTTAGGGTACCTCATCAGGGCCTGGGCATTTTCCATGTGGTGCACCGCAAACTGTATTCCAGAGCTCCTCCTGAGTTATCAGGTTTAGGAGACTATAGTCCAGTGGTGAACTCTGTATTCCAGCAGAGTGTAATTTTTTTGAGGGAGTCAGATGGGGTGTCACAGTAAAGTTCAGTGTAATAGCAGTGAATTTCCACCTTGACTCCATTGGGTCTGTTGCCACAGTTCCTTTGGATTTAAAGACCTGTGCGCACTGAGGTAGATTGCCTTAGGAGTGGTATTGGTGGAAGAAAAACGCTGAACAGTTTTCCCTTCTATGTGCTACCTTTCCATGATACTTTGATTCTGTGTTGGTTTTCGTGGATGAGGACGTTTAGGTGGGCGGAAATTTCCGCCCATTTACACCCCCAGTTTGGGCTGTATCCAGACTTCAGGTTATTGAGTTCTAGGTAGTCAAGTTCACCCAGGGTGCGTCTGATCGTGGCAGTATCTGTGGTGTATTTGCATGATGTGAAATGGCAAATTTTGTTTATTAGTTTGGATTTGAATTTTTCAAAGACTTGATGGGATCCAATGCAAATGGGGTTGTGATTTTTGGGTTTGAAGCTTCGTGCTCAACCCAGTCAGAAACTTTGGGAAGTTTTAAATTCTCTGGGTATAGCTTCCTCCAGGGCGACTTGGCATTTGATTCCTGGGAGGTGTGAGCTACACCAAAACTAGACGATGGTTAGAGAAATTTATTTTTAGTAGCAAATTTAGTAATAAATGTGTAGCAGGATTTTGGTGCAAGGATGTAGTCAATGCAGCTAATCAAGATGAGCATTTCCTTGCATATGCTGGGGTGAATCATGTGGGGAAGGAGTGGAAACCAAGGGGGAGGGTGTCATACAGCCAAGAGATGCCTTCATTGTGTGGAACTCGACATGTCTTAATAGGTATCCCCTGAGATTGGGCCATCAGTCCATAGTGGGGTTGTCCCAAAAGTAAAAGTAGCCCATCAGGATGGTATCTGGTGGGAGGTTGAGTGTTAGGATGAATTTGAGGAATTGTTTCCTCTTGGATGTGGTGCACGGTGTTTAGATACAGGCTATTGATATTGTGGTCTCTTGTTTTGAGATCCTTGCGGTTAGGACATTGATGTCTAAATGTGAGGATGATTTAATAATTTTTAATTTTTTGTTATAAATATTTATGACCACCCCACAGTGGGACGTCAAGATCTACTGGGAAGGTGAGACCTGACCGCCAAGGATCCCTCGTCCCCCTGTAGACAGTGGGTCTCTTGGATGGCCAAGATTTCTACAGGGGTTTGCACAGGAGGTCCAGCTTTTTGGCTTGGGACACTTGAGCCCTAGCTCCTGCGATGTTTAGTGTCCCTACTGACACTGAGGTGCCCACAGTGCCTCAGAGCGGTTGGGTGGGCCTTACAGCCCTAGTCCCCTGGTTATTGCCTTGGACTTGCTCCGTGTGATTGGGCTAGTCCACTCCAAGGCGTTTTCTGGCTCCTTACCTTGTGATGATTTTGTGCGGTTTTGTTAGATTTGGGGATTGTATTAAGCCTTTCCGCATGTGATTTTGTTTGATTTGGATTAATGCTTTGATTGGTTTCTGATGTTTCAGGGTTTGATTTTGAGGCTCTGGG
Organism: Massospora cicadina; assembly: GCA_022478985.1. Classification (NCBI taxonomy): domain Eukaryota; kingdom Fungi; phylum Entomophthoromycota; class Entomophthoromycetes; order Entomophthorales; family Entomophthoraceae; genus Massospora; species Massospora cicadina. The sequence goes on from JAKSZP010004573.1 coordinate 33,443, forward strand.
CCCCGTTGGCTCATCCATGGTGGAGCCAAATTGTCCTGGTAAGTTTATTTAATTGAGAACATGTGGTGATTATGTCAGCTTGTTGAGAAATTTTATGCATAGCTTGTCTGATCACACTGTTTGGCTCAGTTAATATCCTCCATAGCTGCTTCATCTTGGGCATTCTGTTCTTATTGGCTGGTTCAGCCCATTTTCTCTCTGTCCATCTAGATTTGGTTCAGGTCTATGGAAGAGGTCGCGAGTGATGTAGCCTTGGCCACTGCCCACTTGCGGGCCTTCTGCACCTGTTTACATAATCTGGGTAAGATTGGGTCTATGATGACGTAATGTCCGTACTCTCCTCAGAGGAAAGCGTGGTTGGCATCAACCATTTTTCTAAAGGTCTCCTCATCTTCATCCATAGCATTAGCATAAGATTCTGGGGCCAAGATGCCCTCCTTCATGGGGCATGCATGTCCCTTGTGCCCCAGAGTGGCACAATGGTTGCAGATGGGCGGTGCATGTTCTGGTGTGACGCAGAAAAGTTTTGACACTCCCCAATCTGGGAGGTGAAACACCACGGTGTATGGGATTTTGGTTAAGTCTGCAGCAACTTTGGGGACCAGGTCAAGTACAGCGATTGCCTTTCCTGTGCACAGGTTTGACATCAGGTGGAATTTCTGAAATTCTAATTGTTTTATTTCTCTGTAGCTCTGAAGGCTGAATCGGACTTCTTCCTCAATTAGCTTATGGGGAGGTTGGTGGGAAGCGAGTTGAAAGAGATGAACAAAGTGTTTGCTTTGTTCCATCTGGTGCGCGTGGTGCACACAATTTGTTTGCCCTCATGGAGGGCTATTTTGAAACAAACTTTTGCTGTTGCGTCTGAATTTTCTTCAGTTTTAAAACCCATATTGATCCAGCCGTGGTTGATGGTGTGGGTGGTAACATAAAATGCATGGGGAAAGAGAAGCCTATTCCTCGCCTACCTTTTCCCACAGGGTTGGGATTCTACCCTAAGAAAAATCGGAACCCATCTTCCACTTTTGATAGGGGCTGTGCATACTGTATTTCCATATATTGGTTCTGTTTTGAGGTAAATTCCACAAACCCAGGCAGTGTTTTGGTTTAGGGTTTTTTGGTGGCGTTGGCTCCCAGTCCCCTTCCAGGGCGTTTTTTGCCCTTGGGTTCACCGTTTTGGCCATTGCCCAATATAACTTTCACCCAGTTTAGTTGGGTTCTAATTAATTCGCTCATCTCACCTTTGTGATTATCAAAATTATCAGCTTAAAATAAATCTTCGTAACTGATGTTATCATTATGGGAAAGAAAAAGCTCAAGTAGCCATAACAGGTCTTTTTAAATATTAAGCATTTTGGGCTCATAAGGAATATAATATATGTTAAAAAATAATGACAATAAGTTTTTAACACTAACACAGGGCCATAGTGTATCTTTAATAAATATCACATAAAGAAAGAAAGAAGATAGTATATGTCTTATAAAAAATGTAGCCTTTTATTTTTTGTCTATACCTATGAATATATGCCCATTTTACCATAAGTTAAAGTTAAACTCAGAGAAGATGAACAATAATTATTTATCTAACTATTATTATTGAAGACCAACTGAGGTTACACTGATATAAAAAAAGTATTAATAGAGAATAAATTAAGGATGGTTAGCCTGACAGCGTAATTCATGCTTCCACTCTGGTGCAGTTTTGTTCAACACATGTTCAAAACTTATACTGGTTATATAAAAATATCAGTGTGGTATATTTGTCCCAAGTATAACCCACCTTGATTACTTTGCTTATAATAGAGAAGAAAGTTAGACACCACAGACTAGACAGGTCTCTCCTGTTTTCAGATAGTTCTACTAGGTTGTATGGCTCTTTGTTGTTACCTGCCTAAATAGATATTTCCCAATGATAAAGCATATATAAAAAATCATTATAGGTTGAACTAAGCTGTGAACAATGAATTGTTAAAGCCTGAAACTTTGGTCTCATGAAACAAACGTCCAAGTTTAAAGTTATAAGATAAATGAGAGAAAAGCTTGTTAACTGCTTTGTTGATAGTAGGTATTGTGCTTTTAAAAGCTAAAAACTAAAGTATGTATGGACCATAGTGCTATTGCCACTATTTTTGATTGGAGTGAAGCATTTACATGGGATTTTAAATTAAGAGCAAACATGTTGCATGATATTAAAAAAATCATGTATGCTGGTATGACAAAATAAGCATTAACTTCATGCCATATTGCTCTAGATGGGTGGCATATTTCTATCAAAATACAGTAATGTTCATGGTTCTACATACTGCACAGGAGGCATGTGCTTCATCTTTATTAGTACCATAAACTTAAAACGTAAAAAGTAATCGAGGCAGGTTGACCTTAGGGTAAGTATAACATGCAGAGATTCTTTATAGCTAGTACAGGTTTTGAACAGGAGTTGAACAAAACCTGCACTAGGGTGGAAGCAGGAATTGCCCCGCCAGGATAACCACCCTTTATATAATGTTAACTTAGATTTTACAAAACATTTTTCTTATGATGGTAGATAACTGTTTACAATGGCTTTAAAATAAGACAAAGCTTTACTTAGGCAATTGAGGATGTTAATTGTCTAGTGGTTTAGTTATAAAAAAAAATTCATATTTTTCTTAGAGACCTTTTCAGAATATTACTTTCCCATGAATTGTCAAGATAAACATGTTAATCTCTTTATTTAAATAAAAGTGCTTTATATCAAGAAGATGAATAAAGAAAATTTTACACTACTTAAAATCAATAATAAAGTAACTCATACACAAATGTAATATTAAATCACTATTCTATATGTAACTTGGAACATCACAGGGTGCATATATACATGATAGTATGGTTTAAACAGATATTAACTTTATAAGATGCCCATTGGATGTAAGGCAAATCTAAAGCATTGTTAAGTCAAGCATATAGAATTGCTTGAGGCATCAAATTGCACATATAAAAATTGAAATGTAGCCTCATGGGATTAGAATAAAAATTTGGAAATCTTAATTCACCACAAATTTTATTAATCAATAAAAGTAATCATAAATGTGGGGAAGGAAGCGGGGTCCTTGAGCTCACTATCTAACACCAAATTACTTTTTTAAGATTGAATATCATTATTGCTCAGCACCCATATACCAAGAGGAATATTTAACTAAAAAATAAAAGCGTAACTTTATTGTGTAATATATCTCAATTCACCACTTGTGATAAAATCTTAGTTTAATATAGAAAAAACAGCTCTACTTGTTGGCACCCTATCCATGTCAGAAATTGCACGTCTGATATTGTAAAAAGAGTGTTACAGATGAAAATGACAATAAAATCAGCCAAAAGACCCTGGTCAATTCCTAGTGGAACCCCTCAAACTAAAGCAACACTTCTATTAAGACTCAGGCAAGAACCATGAGTTTGGGCAGTCAGATTGCACCAAATCATCAGCTAAATCTGGAGAGCCATTTTGAGGTCCCTCCCCCTCTCACAGCAAGCTTAGTAAAACCTAAACCGCGGAGACTGTTCCTTTTTATAGGGTCAGAATGGGTTCCCACAAGGTTAAAATATTTTTGTTCCAAGTGATTAGGTAAATTTAATTAAAACATTATCTCATGGACATATCCTACATATGATTGACTTTCCATTAGCTATTTCATCAAAATGAGTTGAGTCTACCAAGATCCAATAGGTCTAATCCCAATAGTCCCTAATTCAGATTATACTAAGCAATCCAAACTTTGAGCCTCAACATCTTAAATACTAAGTATCACTTTTTTAAGAGGGTTTATTTCTTACCCCCGCATCAAATAATAAAATTGATATATAATTTAATACTTTTAGTTAATTTATTTTTCTTATTTTACTATATCTGGTCAATAACCCCTAATAATCATTAATAACTGCAGTATAAAATAATCTTCTACAGATAATTGTTGGATTTAGGTGGTTTAAGCACCGGCAAGCAACCCCAAAAAACTAAAATCCAACAAAAGTGGTGCTCACTACAGGGGGTAGTACACCACAAAACTTTTATCAAAAATGGAGGGAGTTGGGTTAATTAACCCCCACACCTACCCACTGCCTCTGAACCTCAGCTAAATGCTTCAGCCCAGCATCTAGACTGCGCATTGTCTTGAATTATATCAAATGAACAGCGCACATGCCAAGATTCTCATGAGGCTGATCAAGATATTACCAAACCCCTGATCAGAGACAAATTTTCTCCAGTTGAGGGTTTTTTTACCTCATTTTTTTCATGTATGAGGCAGTTATGGAAGGGACAACTGATCCCCCCAAAAATAAACATCCTCTTCAACCTAAGTCATTATATCCAAGAGGTGATGATACCTTACATGGTCACCCTTAAAACTTGGGCCAAAAGTAAAAACGCGCTTATTGAGAAATTTGGCTCCACTCAAAGCTTCATAGGAAGAAACAGGCTTTTATGTGCACAAGTCTACTGGAGATGGAATCAGATTCCAACTTTGTTGACATTTTCTACAGTGCATACCACCTCTCCTTTTCACCAAAATGCTACCTCTTGATGACGCTGTTGATGCCATCCTAACTGGTTTAGCTTCTCGGCCCTCTTTAGCGCAGCATATCATCTATATTAAGTGCCATCTTAGGTATGTCAACTACATAAAGAGGCTCTATTAGAGGTTTTAGATTTACATAATTCTAGTATTGCTCAAAGGGCTGAGTTGAGCCCTCAAGTATTACCTATTGAGGAACTACCAACCATATACCAACCAAGGGAGTCCAAGATGATCCCTACAGGCCTCCCTATGCAGGTTACTACTCTGAGTCCAGCACAAGTGGTGCAACCTAAACCTGATCTTACACCTCCCAGCCAGCCTGAGGTACCTAAGTTACTTCTCCAAGTGATCCAAAAGCCTGCTCCCAAGCCTAAACCCCTCTCTTAGGTAAAAATCAGCCCCATCAATGATGAGTTTAAGGATTAGGTCGCTAAAGCTAAACCACCTGTTTCCCAAAAGGATCACTACCACTGATCAGCCCAAATCTCGTGTAGTTAATTCATCCACTCTCCATGATGATGTTTCCTTAGCCAAATCTACTCTGAAACCTGTAGCCATGCGGCAGCCCAAACCCCCTACTTGGAAGTTTGAAATTCAAGCTGTGAATATTAAAAAGCCTCCCTTAAAAAGTTATTAAAGGAGAGCAATCCCAGGACCTATACTGCCATAAGAGATGCCCTGAACCTACCTTACACTCAATGGGCACCCTAACAAGAATTGATAACCCCTCCAGTGATGAAATTGAAGGGGTTTGTGAAGATGTAGGTCACTATGTCATAAGAGCCCCAGATTTTTTGGAGGTATTTGAAAGGTTGAACCCTGATAGACTAAACATGGCTAGGATCCACTGCTAAACTTATCTCCGCCAAGTGTTGAGGGGCTTTGAGGTCATTGACACTGCCAGTGACTATGACCTGTTTATTGCCACCTTTATCTGCCAAAACAAGTATGTTCATACCCTGCAGTCTATCCAGGAGACATACCCCGAGACAGAAAAACAACTTGACTCTACTCTCCACTAAAGGAGGTCCTCGCTCTTTCCCCCAAATTGGGTGGAATCTTAACCAAAGTGGAGGTAGTTGTCAATGGAGTGCGGGTTAGGTCTATCCTTGACACTGGGTCCCCATTAAACGTTGTGTCATCAAAAATTATTAAAAAATGAAACTCAACCTCAACCTAAACTTTAAGAATTTGTGACTGAGGGCTAAAACAACACCTGCTCCATCAGGGCGTACTCTTCTCTGCCTATCCGTTTTGGGAAGCTCATCTTGTCAGCTCCAGCGGTAGCCCTAACTATACCTATGATCTACTCATTGGTGCCCAGTTATGCTGGAGAATGAAGGGATTATTAACATGAAGCAGGGTTATCTCTTCCTTCTTAACTACAAGGTTTCACTGATTTTACCCAAATGAGGAGCTTAATAAAAAGGATTATGTTTGCACAGTTGAGTATTCCCTTTCCTCTTTATCCCTACATTATACCACAGTAAGACGATATATATAAATGCTGCCTCACTCAGTGGACGCCCTAGAGAGTATTTTTTTATGAGTCTGAGGAGGTTGTCATCAATGCTGTTGAATAAAAAGAGTAGTTGACACAAAGATTACCGTTCAAATCCCACACAACTGGCTACTGCACTTAATTAGCATTATGTATTAGTCCTTTGAAGCCCAGAGTTTTTCCAGGTGTGCTAGATCCTGCTTAATAAAGACCTATCAACCTTCTGTTAATTAATCTCACCAAGAATGATATGATTGTAAAAAAGAATCAAGAGATTGGAAGAGGCATGCTGCGTCCCTTGTGAAAATAAAGCAAGTTCACTGTATTGGTCTATGAAAGATATGGGCTTACCCGCCGAATTGTTTTATGTACCCTACTTTGCATTCAAATCTCTGATAACTAACCCCAGCTGAGCTGGATAAAGTTCACACCCTGCTCGATGCCTACAGCAAATTTTCTCCAAATCTGAAAATGCTATGGGCACATGAAGGGGTGGATGCATACCATTGTTGTTAAAGCTGCTTGTCCTATCCACTCCAAACCCAAATGCAAATTCAAATTTGAGGAGCTACAGATGCGGACGGAGCTCAAACAGCTGCTGGACGCTGGGTTGTTGGTGCCAGCCCAAAGCCCTTGGTCTTCCCCGCTCCTAATGTTAAAAAAAAGAAAAATGGAGGTCTCTGGATTGTGAAGGACAACCGCAAACTGAACAATCTCACAAAGAAGGACAGTTACCCTATCCCCCGCACTGATGACGCTCTGGCCCAGCTTTCTGTGACTAAATTCGTCTCCACCACGGATTTAGCTAGCGGGTAATGGCATATTTATCTTTCTCTAAAGTATCAGAAGAAGTGCGCCCTTATCTGAAGCGAGGGTTTGCTCCAACCCACTTGACTATCACAAGGGATATGCAATTCACCTGCCACTTTTCAGCGGGATATGGATCACATACTCCAGGACCTTAAGCTAAACTGTTTGATTGTCTACCTTGATGACATCACCGTTTTCTACAAGGCGTTCAACGAGAATCTCTCGCACCTAAAGGAGGTGTTTCAACTCTTGCAGGCCTCTAACATCAAACTAAAGCCCTTCAAGTGTACTTTCTTATAGAAGAAACTGGATTTTCTGGGTCACACCATCTCCCAAGCTGGGATTCAATATCTACAAGATAAGGTCGAAGAAATTTAAAAGATTACGGCAACCAAAACCCTTCATGACATCTAGGTATTCTTGGACATTATGGGGTGTTACCATTATTTCATCCCCAAATTCTCCCAACTCAGTGAGCCCCTCATTTGACTCTTGGCTAAGAACACTTCGTTATATTTGGTTGCTGAACAAAAGGCCGCTTTTGAGACTTGAAGTCGCTATTTTACAAAATTACTAGTCTCTATCACCCTGACTATGGCAAGCCCTCCATGTTGTTCACAAACGCCTCTGATTATGCCGTTGGAGCTATATTGGATCAATTGGATGAAAATGGGTCAATCATCCAGTGTCTTAAATTACCAAAATGCTGTCAAAAGCTGAGCATAATCACATCGTCACTGAGATGGAGTTCCTGGCTGTCCTGCTCGCTGTAAACCACTATCGCCCGTTCCTATATGGGACTCCCTTCAAAGTGATCACGGACCACGCCTCTCTAAAGTGGTTGCAGAATATGAAGACCCCATGGGGCAGTTGGCCCGCTGGGCTCTGAAGCTACTACATTATGATATGACTATTCAGCATCAGGCTATGCGACACTTGAATGAAGGTGAATTAACGCGGCTTCCCATTATTCACTTAGACAATAGTAAAGATGAGAGGTTACATAATCTCCTCATGACTCCTGACGCGTGGGCTAATGAAGATAAACCAGTACAAAAAATGCTATCTCTCCTCTTCCGCAACACCAAGGTGGAAGGTGGGAAGTTATACAAGTAAGTTGGAGAAAACTGGTTGCCTTATCTACAGCCATCAGAATGAGTGTTAGTGATCCTAGAATCCCACACTATCATGGGCCATGGTGGTGTCCACAAAACCTATGAGTGGGTTAAAGAGTGGTATTACTGGGAAGTCATAGAGACCATAGCTTAAGACTTGAATGCCTGCTTGACCTGTAAAAAGCAATCCAGATAAAAGACCCACTATCAGTATCGGCAAATATGCCCCAAAAATTCTTCTGCATGTAAGTTTTGATGTGATAGGGTCTCTACCTCAGAACACTGATGGCAATCGTTTTATCCTCGTCAGAATTGATCATTTCACTAAATGGATTGAAGCTGTTACTATCCATGCTCAGAGGCTAAACCCACTGCTACATTTTACATCAAAACATCTTCACATTGCATGTCTAACCCCAAATCCTCTTTTGTGACAATGGGAAAAATTTCACCTCCAGAGTGGTAAAGCTCCTCGCCACTTCTACGGCAAAACATTAACTCTTCTTGGCCCCCTACAATCCATCTACAAATGGGGCCGTATAAAAGGTTAATGGAACCCTGGTATTGATACTTTGCAAAAGGAAAATCTAGACCCTCTCCACTGGGATCTCTACTTACCCAGTGCCCTCATGGTCTATCAAATTAGTTACCGTTGCATCCCAAAGATGTCCCCTTTCCATGTGTGTATGGCTGAGAACCTGGGGTAATTTCTCTACTAGCAAAAGATATTTTCACTGACAGAATTGACTTCATGAGAGTCATAAAAAGTTGCCCAACACAATATTTAACTACAAGAGGAGGCTATGACTAACCTGGTTAAATCTGTCACTAAAGAAGGCAAAGCAGCTCATGAGCTCTAGGCCCCTCTCCCTTCATTTCAAGTATTCAACTTAGTGTTCTATTACCAAAACCGCTTCACTCCTAGAAGTGGGGAGCTCAGATCAATATAAAAAGCCCCTATGTTTTCACATATAAGCGAGGGGATGAATACTCAATTGAATTTCTTGCTTCAGGAGAAACCATCAATCGGGTTCATGGCCAGTTTTTAAACTTTTATCACCCCTAACATTCTTGAAGGGTGTAATGTCAGACAATTGCAAGTCCAATGTTTTAAAAAGGGTGTTTCAGATGAAAATTACAATAAAATCAGCCAAAAGACCATGGTCAATTCCTGGTGGAACCCCTCAAATTGGGGTAACAAACCTATTAATAATCGGGCTAAACCACAAGTTCAGGCAGTTGTATTGCATCAAATAGTCGTCCAAATCAGAGGAGCCATTCTGAGGTCCCTCCCATCTTACAGCAAATTTAGTTCAACTTACACCGCGGAGACTGTCCACTTTTTAGGCTTGAAGGGGCCTTGCAAGGTGCAAATATGTTCCATCAAATGAATGGGTAAAATATAACAAAATTTTAGTTCACGGATCTATACTGCAATCATCAATAGCCATTCCATAAAAGCAAAGTGAGTCTTAATCATTTTAATAGGTAAAATTCCAATATTCCCTAATTTGAACTTTTCTAAGCAGTATGAACTTTGAGCCTTGACATTTTTGAATACTAAGTATTGACATATAAGAAGGTTAACTTTTATTACCTCTGAACTTACTAATAAGATCTAAATAAAACCAAAACTTCTAGTTACTCCATTATTTTTATTTTACTATAATTGGTCAATTAATGCACTCATAATTATTCTTACTACAGTAAAAATCGCTATTCTTCTTTAAAATATTTGTTGGGATTCAGGTGTAAAAAGCACCATTGAGCATCTTATAAAACTAGAAATTCAACAAGTGGTGCTCACAACAGGGGGTAATACACCAACAAACAATTATCAAAAATGGAGGGTTTTGGAGTGTATAACCCTCACAACCTCCCCTCTACCTCTGAACCCCAGCTATATGCTTTGGCTCAGCAGCTAGCAAGTCCTGTCTCAACTTGAAAACCTCAAACAGTGCGTATGCCAAGCATCTCATGAGGTTGCCCCATTTTTGACAAACCCCCTTTCTGAGTTAAATTTACCCAATGGAGGGTAACATTGCCTCATTCCTTTTCTGTATTAGGATGTTATGGAAGACACAACTGATCCCCAAAAAGTAAAGTACATACTTTCTTGCTCCATATGCTCCGCCCAAAATGGTGATGTACTAATATGTGCACTTAAAATACTTGGGAAGAGGTAAGTACGCGATCTTTGAGCTTTTTGGATCAGCGTAGATCTTGCTAAGACAAAAAAGAATTTAAGTGCATAAGTCTACTTTGAGGGGAATTGGTTGCCACCTTTGTTGTTCAGTTTACAGCGCATCTCAAGATCACCTGCTCACTAAAATGCTACCCTTAGATGACGCCATTGCGGCTATCTTAGCCAGATTAGCGTCCCATCCCTCCTTGGAGACGCATAACTCTTCAAATAAGCGCTCTTTCAACAATGTATGTAATATCAAGGAGGCCTTGCTAGCAGTGGCCGATATCTACAAACTTGACTATATGCAAGGACCTATGAGGCAAGCATCTACGCTGACCAATTTAACATCTAATACAGTTTTTCCATATGGAAACATTCTCCTGCGGAGATGACATCACAAATTGCTTCTCCTTCGCATAAAGATATTCATAGGATAATGAACGTTGCATGACAGTGATCCCCTTCATATTCAGCTCAAAAACCACAGTTGGCGAAAGAAGTCATCCCTTTGCCCAGCCCATCTTTTTCTCCAGAGCGGCCTTTCCAGGTGGTTCTAGAGCCTGCTCCTAAGCCTAAACCCCTTTCTCCAATGCCAATAGCCCCCACTAACAATGTGTTAATTGAACAGGTCACAAAGACTAAACTGCCTGTTTCACAAATGAAAACAGCCACTGATCAACCCAAAGCTGGCGAAGTTAAAGCATCCACCTACTCAACACTATCCCCCTCGACCTCTCATCCAGCTAACTCTAGTCTGGAACCTATCTACGTGAGGCAGCACAGACCCGCTTCAAAGGTTGAAAATCGAGCTATGACAATTCCAACGCCTTCTTCAAAAAGTTAACAAGGTGGAGGAGTAATTCCAGGACCTATCATTCCATAAGAGAAGCCCTGAACCTACCTCACCCCCTAGGGCTCCCTAAAATAGATTGATAATCCATCCAATGACAAATATGAAGGGAGGTCGCGAAGATATGGGTCATTATGTTTTAGGAGCTCCAGGTGAAGTGGAGTTACACAACTAATTAAACTGGAGAGAGTGGAATGGGCTAAGATCCCCCATCAAACTTAACTCTGACAAGTGTTAGAGGTCTTGAGATTATCAACACTGCCAGTGATTCTAACCAGTTCATTGCATTATTATCTGATCTACCCAGTGTGTTCATACCCTCCAGTCTATTCATAAAATACTGTAAAATTGCCAAACGACTTGCCTCTACTCTCCATCTAAAGGAGGTCCTCGCTCTTTCCCCCAACTTGGGTGGAACTTTTACTAAAGTGGAGTCCATCATTAATGGAGTGTAGGTTAGGGATATCTAAAACACTGGGTCCCCTGTGAATGTTGTGTCATCCAAACATATGAAATAAATTTAAGCTAGCCCCTGACCTCAACTATACACAAGAGTTTAAAAAAGTGTGGGGTAAAACAACACTCGAGCCATTAAATCCTACTCTTCTCTGCCCATTCATTTTAGGAAGCTCATCTTGTCAGCTCCAGCGGTGGCCCTGGCTCACAATACCTATGATCTACTCATTGGTACCCAATTGATGCTCAAATTTGAGGTGTTTCAACTTGAAGCAGGGCTTTCTCTCACTTCTTAACTACAAGGTTTATCTAATTCTAACCAATGAAGAGTTTATTAAAAAGGATTATGTTTGCACAGTTGAGTATCCCTCTTACTCTTTATCCCTATATTACACCATGGCAGGACAACATACAAAAATGTTTTCTGAATAAGTGGACGCTCTAGAGGATTGTTGGAAAATTTCTTTTCCGGCGACAGTGGGCTCAACTGGTTGGCAGTCCAACCAGTATGTAGACTGGTCAGCCCTTGCCGTTTTGCCTTAGGCGTTGGGGCAAGAAGCACGCGCTGCCCTCTTGGCGTGTCACCCGCGCCATTCAGCAATCCTCCAGCCCAAACCCCAACCCACATTAATTAAAATAAACTTATATAAAAAGGGAGATTAGGCAAAGGGAAATGTTTACTGAAAGAGAAGCGCCAGGTATTTATATCTACAATGGGGCTACTACGCCCTCCGCTGACCTATTAACTCATCACTGGTTCTTCCAGCCAACCACTCTTTTAAACATCCTCTATGCTACTCTCTTCTCTGGCATCTTCCCTCTCGCCACATCCTTCCCAATGACCAATTATTGGTTTCAGCTCACCTTTAAACTTGAGTTGCTAGTGAGCCATATAAAAATTAATTTTAATTAATCATTAAACTTTGATTTTACCTTTGAATTGATTATTATGCGCCAGAAACCACTTCAGTTGCTCAGTTAGACTCAGAATATCTCAGCATCTCGAGGAAAACATATTCTGACTCATTGTAGTCTGTTGTTTGGGAATCGCCTTATTCAGGTGATAGTTAAATATATAAATGAGACGCTGGAAACAACCTCAGCTGCCACAAACTCATAATCATCAGATACCAACAACATATCCTAAATTAATAAGATGATCATCCTCTGCTACTAGTTGACGGTGATCTGTAAACAAAATTTAAGCCATCAATTTGCCACTTGATCCTAACATCCCATCTTAACAGAATACAAACTCAGCACAACTTAATTCAGGGAGCAACTCATTAGCAATCATTCAAACATACAAAATTCAGTTAGTATGTCATTCTGCCTGTATTAGCCTATTTTACCCTAAATTTTGCTAAATCATTAGAGTATTCCATCTGGCTAAAATTTCAACAAGGGTATTTCATTTTATCATCTTAAAAGGTAGTAATCAAAGAGGATAAACCAAAATGTTTTTACATGAAGATTACCTTGCAAATCCCCCACAATTGCTTATTGCATCTAACTAGCATTGAGGGTGTTAGTCCCTTAGAGCCCAGAGTTTTACTTGGTATATTGGACCCAGCCTATCAGTGACCTGTTAATATCATTCTAGGTAATCTTACCCTGAATGATATATTATAAAAAAGCTTCAGATGATCAGAAGTGGCCTGCTGATACCCATTGAGGACATCAAGTAAGCTCACTCTATTTGGACTATGGCAGATATAGGCTTAACCAAAGACCAATCAAAATGTACTTTGCCTACTGTTCATATAACTGAAGAACTAAGTCCAGCGGAGCTTGATAAGGTCCACACTTTAATAGAGACCAATAAGGACATCTTCTCCACCTCCAATACCGACTATAGGCACATGAATGGTTGGACTCACACTATTGACGTTGGGATGCCCATCCTATACAATCCATGCCTTACCACAAGCCAAAAATTTGAGGAGCAACATATGCAGATGGTTCTTAAACAGCTTCTGGATGCTGGGTTGTTGGTACCGTCTCAAAGCCCTTGGTCGTCACTTCTTCTACTGATAAAGAAGAAAAATGGAGGTCATCAAGTAGTCATGGACTACCGTAAGCTGAACAACCACACTAAGAATGACAGCTATCCTATCCTCATATTGAAGACACGTTAAACCAACTCTCTGGGTCCAAGTTCTTTTATGCCACGTATTTGACTAGTGGGTATTGGCAGAGGGACCTTTCTCCTCAGGATCAAAAGAAGTCGCCGTTATCTGTAGTGGGGCTATATCAACCCACTCAGTTACCCAAGGGTTATGCAATGACCTTCCACTTATCAGCGGTCCATGGATCATATGCTTCAGTATCTCAAGCTGATCTGTGTGATGTCTACCTTGATTTTATCACAGTATTTATCCAAGACTTTCAACAAGCATCTCATTCACCTAAAGGAAGAGTTATAATTCTTTCAGGCATTAACATCAAGCTGAAGCCCTCCAAATTTACTTTCTTCCAAAAGAAATTGATTTTTCTTGGGCACATTATCTCTCAAGTTTGGATTCAGTCCCGCCAAGAATAAAGTGGAAGAAATATCTAAATTGTCTGAGCCCAAAACCCTTCGCATCATACAGGTATTCCGGGGAATGATTGTTTATTACCATCAATTCATCACCAAATTCGCCCGACTCATTGAGCCCCTTGTACTTCTCTTGGCTAAGAACACTTCGCTCCATTGGGGTGCTGAACAAATGGCCGCATTTGAGACCATGAAGAAGCTATTATAAAAAAGGTCAATCCTCTGTCACCCTGACTGTGGCAAGCCTTTCATATTGTTCACAGACCCCTCTGATTATGCCGTGGAGCTCCCTTGGCTCAGTTGGATGAAAATGGGGTCAATAATCCAGTGTCCTATTTCAGTAAGGTGCTAAAAAAAAGCTGAGCGCAACTATAGCGTCACTGAAAAGGAGCGCCTTGCTGTCTTACTTGCAGTCAAATACTATCACCCTTTTTTATAAGGGACATCATTTAAAGTTATTACTGACCACGCATCCTTAAAGTGGTTTGCAGAATATGAAAGATTCCTTTGGGAGGTTGGCACGCTGGGCTTTAAAGCTTTTAGCATTATGAAATGACCATTGGACAATGAGCTGGGATCACCATATCAGCGTTGATAGGTTAATACGACTGCCTGCCATTCAAATTGATAATAGCGAAGCAGAATGATTGCATGACCTCATAATGACTCCTGATGCGTGGGCTGATGAAGATGAACCAGTACTGAAGATGCTAGCACGGCGCTCTAGCAATACAAAGGAGGATAGTGGGAAGTTATATAAGAAAGTGGGAGTAAATTGGTTGCCCTATCTCTGGCTGTCAGAGTGAGTGCCTGTCATATTGGAGTCTCACAATATCATGGGGCGTAGAGGAGTACATAAAACCTATGGGTGGAAAAAGAGCGGTACTACTGGGAGGGCATCATGGAAACCATAACTGAAGTCTTAATTCTTGCCTGACCTGCAAAATACAATCCAGCTTTAAGACCCATATTTAGTATCAACCCACAACGCCGCAACTACCATTTCATACCAGAAGTTTGGATGTTGAAGGTCCTCTCCATCATAATTTCAGGTGAAATCATTATATCTTGGTTATAATTGACCATTCTCAATGGGTTGAAGTGGTTTCTCTCCCCTCTCAGACTGCAAAAGCCACTGTCGCCTTAACACATCAATAAATCATTGTGGCATGGTTGTCCCCAGGTCCTCCTTTGTGACAATGGGAAAAACTTCACCTCCTGAGTGGTAAAGCTCCTCAAAACCTCCTTGGGAACACAACTCTTCTCGGCTCCCTATAACCCATCTATTAATGGTGGCATGGAAAGATATATTGGAACCCTGGTCTCTTACTCCGCAAAATGGCTAGCTCCGACCCTCTCTACTTGATCTTTTTATCCAGTGCCCTCATGTCCTACCAGATTAGCTACCATCGCATCCTCAAGATCCCCCCTTTCCATGTTTTGTATGGATGAGAACCTAGGGTACCGGAGGAGCTATCCAAAGACATTTTTACTGACAGAACTGACCCAGAGCAAGCCATGAAAAAGTTGGCCCAGCACATAATCCAGCTACAAGCAGAGGCCATGACTAACTTGGCTAAGACGGTCACTAATAATGC